>JAJEOU010002855.1:0-32314 GCA_021534815.1 Acrocephalus arundinaceus
CTCCGTTGTTGTGTTTGAGAGAGTTCAAAACCCCCTCCATAAAACCCCATAAATCTCCCAAAACACTCCCTGAAACACCTAAACACCCCAAAAACAGTCTCTATAACCCCAAAATCCCCATAAAACACCTAAAACCAGTCCCTGAACCCCCCTAAAATCCCCTGAAATCCCAAAAACCCCCCAAAAATCCCCTGAAACCACAAAACACCCCTTCAAACCCCAAAAACCACTCCCTGAAACCCCCAAAATCCCATGAAACCCCAAAACGATCCCTTAAAATCCCCTGAAACCCCAAAACACCCCCTCAAACCCCAAAATCCCCTGAAACCCAAAATCCTTCCCCAAAATTCCCCCAAACCCCTCTAAACACCCCCTGAAACCCCAAACGAGCCCCCCAAAACCCCTCCTGGAACAGCTCAGGGGGGTCCTGGAATTTGGGGACCCCCCCTGACCCCGCTGTGCCCCCCAGGGGAATTTGGGGGTGTCGGTGACCTACGGGGGCGACCCCATCCCCAAGAGCCCCTTCAGCGTCGGGGTCAGCCCCGGGGTGGACCTGGGCAAGATCAAAATCTCCGGCCTGGACGACAGTAAGGGGGAATTTGGGGGGGTTTGGGGGGGTCCCCAAAATTTTTGGGGGGTCTCGAGGGTTTGGGTTTTGGGGGGATTTGGGTTTGGGGGGTTTGAGGGGGATTTGGGGGTGTGGGAGGGTTGGGGGTTGACTGTTGTCAATTTTGGGATCCCTCCCTTAATTCCCTCTGGATTTTGGGGTGCGGACCCCAATTTCTTCCCCCCCCCCCAGTTTTGGGATCCCTTCCCCGGTTTTGGGTTTTCCCCCCAAATTTTGGGATTTACCCCCTAATTCCCCCAACAATTTTGGGATTCCCCCCTAATTTCAGGATTTCCCCCCCAGTTTTGGGGTTCACCCACGAATTTTGGGATCCCCTCCCAATTTTGGGATTCATCCCCCCCCAGTTTTGGGATCCTCTCTAATTCCCTCCCCATTTCAGTTTTCACTCCCCAATTTTGGGATCTCTTCCCCAATTCCATTTCCCCATTCCCAATTTTGGGGTTCACTCCCCAGTTTTGGGTCAGGCTTGGGGGTTCCCCATCCCCAATTTTGGGACCCCCTCCCTAACTCAGTGTCCCCTCCCTGATTTCGGAGTTCACCCCCCAGTTTGGGGTTGGGTTTGTGGTTCCCCATCCCCAATTTCAGGATTCACTCCCCAGTTTTGGGTCGGGTTTTGGGGTTCCCCATCCCCAGTTTTGGGATCCCCTCCCTATCTCGGTGCCCCCTCCCTGATTTTGGGGTTCACTCCCCAATTTCACATCAGGTTTGGATGTTCCCCATCCCCGTTTCGGGTCAGGTTTGGAGGTTCCCCATCCCCAATTTCAGGGTTCACCCCCCAGTTTGGGGTCAGGTTTTGGGGTTCCCCATCCCCAATTTTGGGACCCCCTCCCTAACTCAGTGTCCCCTCCCTGATTTCGGGGTTCACCCCCCAGTTTGGAGTTGGGTTTGGGGGTTCCCCATCCCCAATTTCGGGGTTCACCCTCCAGTTTGGGGTTGGGTTTGGAGGTTCCCCATCCCCAGTTTCAGAATTCACCCCCCAGTTTCAGAATGGGTTTGGGGGTTCCCCATCCCCAGTTTCGGGATTCACTCCCCAGTTTTGGGTCGGGTTTTGGGGTTCCCCATCCCCAATTTCAGGACCCCCCCCTAACTCGGTGCCCCCAGTTTCGGGTTGGGTTTTGGGGTTCCCCCTCCCCAATTTCGAGCCCCCCTCCCTAACTCTGTACCCCCCCCAATTCCTGTTCCCCGCAGAGCTGGAGGTGGGCAAGGCTCAGGAGTTCACGGTGAAGGCCAAGGGCGCGGGGGGCCAGGGCAAGGTGGCCGCCCGGATTTTGGGGCCGTCGCGCAAGGCGGTGCCGTGCACGGTGGAGCCGGGCGCCGCCGCCGAGAGCAGTGCCGTGCGCTTCGTGCCGCGCGACGAGGGCCCCCACAGCGTCGAGGTCACCTACGACGGCGTCCCCGTGCCCGGCAGCCCCTTCCCCGTCGAGGTCGTGCCGGCCACGGACCCCTCCAAGGTCAGGGGAAGGGGTTTGGGGGGGTTTGGGGGCTTTGGGGGGTTTTAGGGTTTGTATTTGGGGTGGGGGTCCCAAGTCCCCTTCCCTGTCGAGGTCGTGCTGCCCATAGACCCCTCCAAGGTTAGGGGAAGGAGTTTTAGGGTCTGTATTTGGGGTGGGGGTCCCAGGTCCCCTTCCCCATCAAGGTCGTGCTGCCCATGGTCCCCTCCAAGGTCAGGGGAAGGGGTTTGGGGGGGTTTGGGGAGTTTTGGGGGGGTTTAGGGTCTGTATTTGGGGTGGAGGTCCCAGGTGCCCTTCCTTGTTGAGGCCGTGCCACCCATGGACCCCTCCAAGGTCAAGGGAAAGGGTCTGGGGGGATTTGGGGGGCTTTGGGGGGGTTTGGGGTTGTTCCATGCAGGAGAATTTGGGGTGGAGGTCCTGGGACCCCCAACCCAACTCAACCCAACCAATCCAACCCAATCCAACCCAACTGAACTCCACCCAACTCCATCCAACTCAATTCAACCCATCCCAACTCAACCCAACCAGTCCAACCCATCCCAACCCAACCAATCCAACCCAATTCATCACAACTCAATTCATCCCAACTCAACCCAACCAACTCAACTCAACTTGGCTCAACTCAACCTGACTCAACCCAATCCAACCCAAACAACCCAACTCAACCCATCACAACTCAACCCAACCAATCCAACCCATCCCAACCCAGCCAATCCAACCCAACCAACCCAACCAACTCAACTCAGCTCAACTCAACTCAACCTGACTCAACCCAATTTAATTCAAGCCATTCTGACTCAACCCAACCAATCCAACCCAACCCATCCGAACCTTTCCATCCCCCCAGGTCCGCGCCTTCGGCCCCGGTCTCCAGGGGGGCCTGGCGGGGGTTCCGGCCCCATTCACCATCGACACCAAAGGCGCCGGCACGGGCGGTTTGGGGCTGACCGTGGAGGGGCCCTGCGAGGCCAAAATCGAGTGCCAGGACAACGGCGACGGCACCTGCTCTGTGTCCTACCTGCCCACGGAGCCCGGCGACTACAACATCAACATCCTCTTCGCCGGCGCCCACATCCCAGGCTCGCCCTTCCGTGCCCCCATCCGGCCACAGTTCGACCCTTCCAAGGTCACCTGCGAAGGGCCGGGGTTGGAGAAGGCCACGGCCGGCCAGCCGGGACGCTTCCGGGTGGACTGCAGCCGGGCGGGAACGGCCGAGCTGACCATCGGCATCGCCTCGGAAGCCGGGGCGCGGGCGGACGTCAGGGTGGAGGAGAACGGCGACGGCATTTACACCATCGCCTACACGCCGCGCAGCGCCGGCGTGCACACCGTCACCGTGGAGTACGGCGGGCAGCCCGTCCCGCACTTCCCCAGCACCGTGCGCGTGGAGCCAGCGCCGGCGGCCGTGGATACGACCGGCGTCAAGGTGTACGGGCCCGGCGTGGAGGGGAAGGGTGAGTTGGGGGTGGAAGGGTTGTGCTGAGTTGAGTTGGGTTTGGATGAGTTGAGTTGGGTTGAGTTGGTTTGAGTTGGAAGAGAATGGGATGGGATTTGTTGGGTTGAGTTTGAATGAATTGGGTTTGATTGGGGTGGGATGAGTTTGGTTTCGTTGGGGTTGGGTTGAGTTGGATTGAGTTGGTTGGGATGACTTAAGTTAAATTTATTTGAGTTGGCATGAGTTGAGTTGGTTTTAGTTGGGTTCAGTTGGCTTGGGTTGGTTGGGATGAATCAAATTGAGTTGGGTTGGGTTGTGTTGGGTTTGGTTTGGATGAGTTGGGTTCAGTTGGGTTGAGTTAGGTTTGGTTCAGTTGCATTGCGTTGGGTTTGGTTCAGTTGGGTTGAGTTGGGTCAGGTTGGTTGGGATGAATTCAGTTGAGTTGGGTTGAGTTGAGTTGTGTTGGGTTGAGTTGGGTTTGGATGAGTTGGGTTGAGTTGGGTTGGGTTGATTTGGAAGAAGATGGGTTGGGTTGAGTTGGGTTCATTTTGAATGAGTTGCGTTAGATTGGGTTGGGATGAGTTGGGGTGGTTTGTTGGGATGACTTAAGTTGGGTTTACTTGAGATGAGTTGGGATGAGCTGGGTTGGGTTCAGTTGGCTTGGAAGAAGACCCCGTTGACCCCACCCCCGTTTCCCATGCCAGGCGTGTTCCGCGAGGCCGTGACCGAGTTCGAGGTGGACGCCCGAGCCGTGGCCAAGGCCGGCGGTCCCCATGTCAAGGCCCTGGTGTCCAACCCCTCCGGAAACGTCACCGAGACCTTCGTGGAGGACCGGGGCGACGGCACCTACCACGTGGAGTACACGCCCTACGAGGAGGGTGAGCGCGCCCGGCATTCCGGGGGCATTTTGGGGGAATTTTGGGGGATTGGGATGGATTTTGAGAGATTTTGGGGGGATTTGGGGGAATTTTAGGGGAATTTGAGTGATTTTTGTGGGATTTTAGGGGACTTGGAAGGCTTTTGTGGGACATTGGGTGATTCTGAGGGATTTTGGGGGATTTTGAGGGATTTTGAGGAGTTTCGAAGGTTTTTGTGGGATTTTGGGAAATTTTGAAGAGTTTTGGGGCTTGGGGGATTTTGAGGGTTTTGGGGTATTCTGAGAGATTTTGAAAGTTTTTCAGGAATTATGAGGGATTTGGGGGGATTTCCAGTGGATTTGGAGGGATTTTGGGGGATTTGAGATGATTTTGTAGCATTTTGGGGGGATTTTGAGGGATTTGGGGGCTTTGGTGGAATTTTAAGAGATTTTGAGGGACTTGGGGCTTTTTATGGATTTGAAGGGGCTTTTGAAAGATTTTGCAGGATTTGAGGGATTTTGGGGGGATTTTTCTAGGGTTTTGAGGGATTTGAGGGCAATCCTGAGGGATTTTGGGGGGATTTTTCTTGGGTTTTGAGGGATTCTGAAGGATTTTGGGGAAATGGTTGGGATTTGCTGAATTTTGGGTGGGATTTGGTGGGTTTGGTGGATTTTGGGTGGGATTTTGAGGGATTTGGTTGGATTTGGTGGGATTTGGGCTGACCTGTCCCTCCCCAGGCCTGCACACGGTGGATGTGACCTACGGGGGGTCCCCGGTGCCGCTGAGCCCGTTCCGTGTCCCCGTCACCGAGGGCTGTGACCCCAGCCGGGTGCGGGTGCACGGCCCCGGCATCCAGAGCGGCACCACCAACCAGCCCAACAAATTCACCGTGGAGACCCGGTGAGAGCCCCGATCCCAACGGGAATCCCCAAAATCCTGACAAGAATTCCCCAAATCCCAGTGGGAATCCCCAAAATCCTGACGAGGATTCCCCAAATCCCAGTGGGAATCCCCAAAATCCTGACGGGAATCCTCAAAATCACAATGGGAATCCCCAAAGTCCCAATAGGAATTCCCAAAATCCTGACGAGAATCCCCAAAATCCCAATGAGAATTCCTCAGATCCCAACAGGAATCCCCAAAATCCCAACAGGAATTCCCAAAGTCCTGATGGGAATTCCCAAAATCCTTCCTGGAATCCTCAAAATCTTGCTGGAAATGCCAAAATCCTGCCAGGAATTCCCAAAGTCCTGCTGGGAATTCCCCAGATTCCACTGGGAATTCCTGAAATTCAAATCTCCTCCCACGCCACCTCAACCCCTTTTATTCCCCAAACCAGACCAGGATAACCCCAAAAATCCACTTTTTGTCCCCAAATCTCCCACTTCCACTCCCCCAAATCCCATTTCCCTCCAAATCCCTCCCTCCATGACCCCAAACCCCATTTTCCCCTGAAATCTCTTTCTCCATGACCCCCTAAATCCCTCCTCCAATGACCCCAAATCCCATTTTCCCCCAAATCTCCCCAAACCCCATTTCCCCCAAATCCCTTTATGACCCCAAACCCCCTTTCCCCCAATCCCCTGACCCCGGTCCCGCTGTCACAGGGGCACCGGCACTGGGGGTCTGGGCCTGGCTGTGGAGGATCCCATTTCCCCCAATACCCCCTGACCCCAAATCTCCCCCTCCATGACCCCAAATCCCATTTCCCCAAACTCCTGTGGTTGCAGGGGCGCCGGTACCGGGGGTCTGGGCCTGGCTGTGGAGGATCCCATTTCCCCTAATCCCTCCATGACCCCAAACCCCATTTCCCCAATCCCCTGACCCCAAACCCCTGTGGTTGCAGGGGTGCCGGTACCGGGGGTCTGGGCCTGGCTGTGGAGGGCCCCTCGGAGGCCAAGATGTCATGCACGGACAACAAGGACGGCAGCTGCTCCGTGGAGTACGTCCCGTACGAACCCGGCACCTACAGCCTCAACGTCACCTACGGCGGCCACCAGGTCCCCGGTGAGCACCGGGAATTCCTGGGAAACTTCGGGAATTTTTGGGAATTTTTTTGGGGGATTTTTTGTAGTTTTTTGTGGAATTTTGGGGATTTTTTGGGGATTTTTTGGGGATATTTTTGGGAATTTTTTTGGAGATTTTTTGGTGATTTTTTGGGGGATTTGGGGAAATTTTTTGGTGATTTTTTGGGATTTTCTTGGTGATTTTGGGGGGATTTTTGGGAATTTTGGGGGGAATTTTTGGGATTTTTTGATGATTTTGGGGGGATTTTTAAAATATTTTGGGGATTTTTTGGGAATGTTTTGGTGATTATTTTGGGGAATTTTGGGGGAATTTTTGGGAATTTTAGGGGGATTTTGGGGGGGATTTTTTGGGATTTTTTGAGGGGAATTTGGGGACTTTTTGGGGATTTTTTGGGGTTTTTTTGGAATTTTTGGGGGAATTTTTGAGCGATTTTTAGGGATTTTTTTAAATTTTGGAGGATTTTTTTTTTTTTGAATTCTGGAAGGGGTCTTTTTTGAATTTTAGAGGATTTTTTTTAATTTCAGGGTTTTTTTGGGATTTTGAGGGATTTTTTTTGAATTTTGGGGGATTGTTTTTTGGAATTTCAGGGGGTTTTGGGGGGGGGATTTTGCAGGGGGGCTTTTAGGGAAATTTTTTTTGAGTCCTTCAGGCGATTTTTTGGAATTTTGCAAGCAATTTGTAAAGATTTTAATTTCAGGGTGTTTTTAAGGGGATTCTGGGAGGTTTTGGGGGATTTTGTGGGATTTTTAGGAAATTTTGGGGGGATTTCCCCTGGTGACCCCTAAATCCCATTTTTCCCCTCCGATGACCCGAAACCCACCCACATTCCCTAAATCCCTTTTTTTCCCCTTAGTGACACCTAAATCCCAGTTTTTTTCCCCCAACCCCATCCCACATCCCCTAAATCCCAGTTTTTCCCCCCTGCATTCCTTAATTCCCAGTTTTTTCCACCCCATGTCCCATAAATCCCATTTTTTTCCACCTTGCATCCCCTAAATCCCATTTTTTCCGTCCCACACCCCCTAAATCAAAGCTTTTTTCCACCCCACATCCCCTAAATACCATTTTTTTCTACCCCACATCCCCTAATTCCCAGTTTTCCCCCCCCAAACTTGCCCCACATCCCCTAAATCCCAGATTTTCTCCCCTGCATTCCCTAATTCCCGTTTTTCCCCCCAAACACCCACAGGGAGCCCGTTCCAGGTGCCGGTGTCGGACGTGGTGGACGCGTCCCGAGTGTCCTGTGGGGGTCCCGGTCTGACCCCCGGCCACGTCCGGGCCAACGTCCCCCAGACCTTCACCGTGGACACCTCCAAGGCCGGCGTGGCCCCCCTGGATGTCAAAGTCCAGGGCCCCAAAGGTCAGCAGGGGAGATTTCCTGGGATTTCCTGGGGTTTCCTGGGATTTTGGGGGGTTTTGATGAGGGTTTTGTAGGATTTGAGGGATTTTGAGAGATTTTGAAGGGTTTTGAGAAGGCTTGGAAGGGGGCTGGAAGATTTCAGTGGGATCTTGGAGGGTTCTGAGGGATTTGGGGAGGTTTTGAGGGGATTTGCAGGATTTGAGGGATTTTGAGGGAATTTTTGAGAGGATTTGGAAGGCGTTTGGAAGTTTTTAGTGGGATTTTGGAGGCTTCTGAGGGGTTTTGAAGGGGATTTGGGGAGTATTTAGTAAGATTTGTTGGGGTTTTGAGGGATTTTGAGGGGTTTAAGTGAGATTTGGGGTTTCTGGGTGAATTAGGAGGATACCTCAGAGGTTTTGAGGGGGATCCTGCAGGATATTGGGGGTTTTGAAGGGGGTTTGGATTGCTCATCCTGTGGGGTCTTGGGGTGCCCTATGAGCTCCTGAGAGCTGTGGGATTTTGGGGCACGCTGTGGGATTTTGGGGTACCCTGTGGGATTTTGGGGCACGCTGTGGGATTTTGGGGTACCCTGTGGGATTTTGGGGCACGCTGTGGGATTTTGGGGTACCCTGTGGGATTTTGGGGCACGCTGTGGGATTTTGGGGTACCCTGTGGGATTTTGGGGTACCCTGTGGGGTTTTGGGGCACGCTGTGGGATTTTGGGGCACGCTGTGGGATTTTGGGGTACCCTGTGGGATTGGAAACCCCCATTTCCCTGCTCCCAGGTGTGCTGGAGCCCGTGGACATCGCTGACAACGGGGATGGGACACAGCGCGTGTCCTACGTCCCCTCCCGTGAGGGACCCTACAACATCTCCGTGCGCTACGGCGACCACGAGGTGCCCCGCAGGTGAGCCCGGGGTGACATTTTGGGGGTCTCCAGAGGGGTTTTGAGGTGCCCTGACCCCAAAATTGCTCCCCAAAGCCCTTTCAAGGTGAAGGCGCTGCCCACCCACGACGCCAGCAAGGTGCGGGCGAGCGGCCCCGGCCTCAACACCACCGGGGTGCCGGCGAGTTTGCCCGTGGAGTTCACCATCGACGCCAAGGACGCCGGCGAGGGGCTGCTGGCTGTGCAGATCACGGTGCTGGAGGGTTTGGGGTCTTGAGGGGGTCAAGGGGGATGAGTTTGGGGGATTTTGGGGGGTTTTGGAGAAGGTGGGAAGTGGTGGAGGGGCTTGGTGTTGGTGGTTCCTTTGAGAATTGTGGGGGTGGTTGGTGCTGGATCCAGTCAGGATCATGAGGGGGAACCCAAGGGAGCATCACCCAAACCCACCCGGGAGCTCTGGGATCCTTTTTCCCAGCCCTGAAGTCCAGCCTCAAACCCCAAAACTGCCAAAATTCCCAATTTGTCCCCTCAGGATCGCGAGGGGAAACCCAAGGGAGCACAACCCAAACCCACCCGGGAGCTCTGGGATCCTTTTTCCCAGCCCTGAAATCCAAAACTGCCAAAATTCCAATTCTCAAACTCCAAAACTGCCAAAATTCCCATTTTGCCACCTCCCAAACACAAAAATTCCCACTTCTTTTCCTCAGGATTCTGAGGGGAAACCCAAGGGAGCATGACCCAAACCCACCTGGGAGCTCTGGGATCCTTTTTCCCAGCCCTGAAATCCAGCCCCAAATCCCAAATCCACACAAATTCCCATTCTCACCTCACCAATGGCTGAAATTCCCAAATTTTCACCTCAGGATCCTGAGGGCAACCCAAGGGAGCATGGCCACACCAGGAGTTCTGGGATCCTTTTTCCCAGCTCTGAAATCCAACGCTATATCCCAAAACTGCCCAAATCCCCATTTTCACCTCACAAATGGCCAAAATTCCCAATTTCTCCCCTCAGGATTCTGAGGGGAAACCCGAGGGAACTTGACCCAAACCAACCCAGGAGTTCTGGGATCCTTTTTCCCAGCTCTGAAATCCAGCCCCAAACCCCCAGACTGCCAAAATTCCCATTTTGCCACCTCCCAAACAGCAAAATTCCAAGTTTTTCCCCTCAGGATCCTGAGGGGAAACTCCAGAGAGCATGACCCCACTTGGGAGCTCTGGGATCCTTTTTCCCAGCCCTGAAATCCTACCCCACACCCCAAACCTGCCCAAATTCTTGTTTTTCCACCTCCCAAACAGCGAATTTCCCATTCTCACCTCACCAATGGCCGAAATGCCCACATTTTCCTCTCAGGATTCTGAGGGGAAACCCAAGGGAGCTTGACCCAAACCCACCTGGGAGTTCTGGGATCCTTTTTCCCAGCTCTGAAATCCAACGCTATATCCCAAAACTGCCCAAATCCCCATTTTCACCTCACAAATGGCCAAAATTCCCAATTTCTCCCCTCAGGATTCTGAGGGGAAACCTGAGGGAACTTGACCCAAACCCACCCAGGAGTTCTGGGATCCTTTTTCCCAGCTCTGAAATCCAGCCCCAAACCCCCAAACTGCCAAAATTCCCATTTTGCCACCTCCCAAACACCAAAATTCTAAGTTTTTCCCCTCAGGATCCTGAGGGGAAACTCCAGAGAGCATGACCCCACTTGGGAGCTCTGGGATCCTTTTTCCCAGCCCTGAAATCCAACCCCAAAACTGCCAAAATTCCCAATTTTTCCCCTCAGGATTGTGAGGGGAAATCCAAGGGAGCTTGACCCAAACCCACCTGGGAGTTCTGGGATCCTTTTTCCCAGCTCTGAAATCCAACCCTAAACCCCAAAACTGCCCAAATTCCCATTCTCACCTCATCAATGGCTGAAATTCCTGCTTTTTCCCCTCAGGATCCCGAGGGGAAGCCCAAGAAAGCCTCGATCCGGGACAATCAGGACGGCACCTACACTGTGTCCTATGTGCCGGACATGACGGGGCGCTACACCATCCTCATCAAATATGGGGGGGACGAGATCCCCTATTCCCCCTACCGCATCCGAGCCGTGCCCACCGGGGACGCCAGCAAGTGCACGGTCACCGGTGAGCCCCAAAACGGGGGAAAACCCCCCAAAATTGGGAGAAAGCGCCTCAAAAACGGGAAAAAACACCCCCAAAATGATGAGGGGACCCCCCTGAAATGGGGGATACCACCTCAGGAATGGGGGAAACCACTGCGAAAACCCCCTCAGGAATGGGGGGGGCACACCCTGCGGGGAAAGGGGCACGGCTGCACAAAGGGGGGAAGGGGGAATTTTTAGGGTGTTTTGGGGGATTTTGGGGGGTTTTGGGGGGTCTCGGGGTTCTCACGGCTGTGTCTCACTGGATTTCTTGCTTCTCTGCCCACCCCACCCCACGCCCACCCCCCCACGCCCACTCCCCCCATCACGCTGTAGTTTCCATCGGAGGTCACGGCTTAGGTAAGAGCACGGCTTGGTTTGGGGGGGGGGAGCATGGCCAAAACCCCCCCTCTGCACCCCAAAATCGAGTCCCTTTTGCACCCCAAAAACGTCCCTGCATCAGGGGAGGGGGGGGAAACTGGGCAGGGGGTGAGGGTTGGGGTAGGAGGGGGTTTGGGCTGGGAGGGACCCAATTAAAGAGGGGAGATCCCCCCCAAAATTACTGATGGGGGAGCCCCCAACTCAATTAATGATGGGGGAATCTCCAGTTTAATGATGGGGACCCCCCAAAATTAATGATGGGAGAACTCTGTGATCTCAATTAATGATGGGGTCCCCCAAATTAATGACGGGAGACCTCCATGACCTCAATTAATGATGGAGACCCCCCACATTTAATGCTCGGGGACCCCCATGACCTCAATTAATGATGGGAGATCCCTCAAATTAATGATGGGAGATCCCTCAAATTAATGATGGGAGAACCTCATGATCTCAATTAATAATGGGAGATTTCCCAAATTAATGATGGGAGAACCCCACTACCTCAATTAATGATGGGAGATCTCTCAAATTAATGATGGGAGAACCCCATGACCTTAATTAAAGATATGGAACCCCCAAAATTATTGATCTCAATTAATGAGAGACTCACCCAATTTAATGACGTAATGCCACCCCAAATTAAGGATGAGGGACCTCCAAACTCAATTAATCATGGGGGACCCCCTCCATGACCTCAATTAATGAGGGGAAACCCCAGTGGATCTCATTTTGGGGTTCCCAATGGGTTCCTGTTCTGTGTATCCCATAGGGGTCCCCTTTCTGTGGGTGTTGTTTTGGGGATCTCAAGGAGTTCCCAAAATTGTCCCAAGGGGGTCTCAAAGACGTCCTGGTTTGGGTCTCCCCAGTGGATCTCGTTTTGGGGCCACCAAAGGGGTCCCACCCCTTCTTGGGGTCCCAGAGGGCCCCATTTTGGGGACCGATGGTGACCCTGTTGTCCCTGAGGTCCCTGGGCTGGGCCCCCCAATCCAGACCCTGACCACAGTGACCCCAGAGGGTTCCCAAAGGTTCCTTTATGGGGCCACCAAGGGGATCCCATCGTGGTGGCCCCAAAGAGGTCCCATTTTGGAGTTCAAAGTCCCATTTTCGTGTTCTTGGCCCCATCTTGGTGTTCCCGGTCCCGTTTCGGGGTTCCTGGTCCCATTTTGGGATTCCCAGCCCCATTTTGGAGTTCCTGGCCCAATTTTGGGATTCCTGGTCCCATTTTAGGATCCCTGGTCCCATTTTGGTATTCCTGGCCTCGTTTTGGGGTTCCTGGTCCCATTTTGGGATTTCTGGTCCTATTTTGGGATTCCTGGTTCCGTTTTGGGATTCCCGGCCCCGTTTTGGAGTTCCTGGCCCAATTTTGGGATTCCTGGTCCCATTTTAGGATCCCTGGTCCCATTTTGGTATTCCTGGCCTCGTTTTGGGGTTCCTGGTCCCATTTTGGGATTTCTGGTCCTATTTTGGGATTCCTGGTTCCGTTTTGGGATTCCCGGCCCCGTTTTGGAGTTCCTGGCCCAATTTTGGGATTCCTGGTCCCATTTTAGGATCCCTGGTCCCATTTTGGTATTCCTGGCCTCGTTTTGGGGTTCCTGGTCCCATTTTGGGATTTCTGGTCCTATTTTGGGATTCCTGGTTCCGTTTTGGGATTCCCGGCCCCGTTTTGGGGTTCCTGGTCTTGTTTTGGGATTCCGAGCCCTATTTTGGAGTTCCTGGTCCCATTTTGGAGTTCCTGGCCCCGTTTTGGGGTTCCTGGTCCCATTTTGGTATTTCTGATCCTATTTTGGGATTCCTGGTTCCATTTTGGTATTTCTGGCCCTGTTTTGGGGTTCCCAGTCCCATTTTGGGATTCCTGCTCCCGTTTTGGAGTTCTTGCTCCCATATTGGAGTTCCCAGTCCCATTTTAGGATTCCTGGTCCCGTTTTTGGGATTCCCTGGTCCCATATTGGTGTTCCTGGCCGCGTTTTGAGGCTCCTGGTCTTGTTTTGCGATTCCTGCTCCCATATTGGTGATCCTGGTCCCGTTTTGGGTTTCCCATATCCAGTATTGGTGTTCCTGGCCCCGTTTTGGGGTTCCCTGGCCCCGTTCTGGGGTTCCCTGGCCCCGTCCCTGACCCGCAGCTCCTTTAGGACCGGGCCTGGGCCCCACCATCCAGCTGGGCGAGCAGACCCTGATCACGGTGGACGCCAAGGCGGCCGGCAAGGGCAAGGTCACGTGCTCGGTGTGCACGCCCGACGGCTCCGAGGTGGACGTGGACGTGGTGGAGAACCCCGACGGCACCTTCGACATCTTCTACACGGCCCCGCAGCCCGGGAAATACGTGATCTGCGTGAGGTTCGGGGGCGAGCACATCCCCAACAGCCCCTTCCAGGTCATGGTGAGTGAAACGGGGAGAAACGGGGGGAAAATGGGGAAAAATGGGAATTATGGGGGGAGCACATCCCCAACAGCCCCTTCCAGGTCATGGTGAGTGAAACAGGGAGAAAATGGGGAAAAATTGGGAAAAAATGGGGAGAAAATGGGGAGAAAATGGGAAAAAATGGGGAGAAAATGGGGTAAAAATGGGAATTATGAAGGGAGCACATCCCCAACAGCCCCTTCCAGGTCATGGTGAGTGAAACGGGGAAAAACGGGGAGAAATGGGGAAAAACAGGGAGCAAATGGGAAAAAATGGGGAGAAAATGGGAATTATGAAGGGAGCACATCCCCAACAGCCCCTTCCAGGTCATGGTGAGTGAAACGGGGAGAAACGGGGGGAAAATGGGGAAAAATTGGGAAAAAACGGGGAGAAAATGGGGTAAAACAGGGAGAAAATGAGGTGAAAATAGGAGAAAATGGGGTAAAACTGGGAATTATGAGGGGAGCCCATCCCCAACAGCCCCTTCCAGGTCATGGTGAGTGAAATGGAGGAAAATGGGGAAAAATAGGGTGAAAATGGGGGAAAAGGAGAGAAGATGGGAATAAAAGGGTAAAAAAAATGGGAAAAAACGGGGATTTGGGGTGAAAATTGGGGGTTTTTGGGGTGTGCTGACCCTCGGTGCCCCCCAGGCCACGGACCGGCCGCTGCTGGGGGTCAACGGGCTGGACATGGCCGGGCTGCGACCCTTCGACCTCGTCATCCCCTTCACCATCAAGAAGGGCGAGATCACAGGTGAGGGGGCACCCCGAATTTGGGGGGTGGGGGGTCCCCAAAACAGCCCCGAGAACAGCCAAAAAATACCACAAAATCACCCCAAATCCAGCCCAAAAATGCCTCAAATCCAGCCCCAAAATACCTGAAATCCATCCCAAAACCACCTCAAAATCTACCCCCAAACCAGCCCAAAAACGCCTCAAAATCACCCCAAAAACATCTCAAAAAACCACCCCAAAATCAGCCCAAAAAACCTCAGAGTGTCCCCAAGGTGTCCCCAGGTCTCCCCAGGTGTCCCCAGAGTGTCCTCAGGTGTCCCAGGTGTCCCCAGGTGTCCCCAGGTGTCCCCAGTCCCTCCCAGGTGTCCCAGCCCCTCCAGGTGTCCCCAACCCCAGTGTCCCCCCAGGTGAGGTGCGGATGCCCTCGGGCAAGGTGGCCACTCCTGACTGCCCCAGGTGTCCCCAGCCCCTCCCAGATGTCCCCAGGTATCCCCAGGGTGTCCCCAGCGCCTCCCAGGTGTCCCCAGGTGTCCCCAGGTGTCCCTAGGGTGTCCCAGGTGTCCCCAGGTGTCCCCAACCCCAGTGTCCCCACAGGTGAGGTGTGGATGCCCTTGGGCAAGGTGGCCATGCCACCCACTCCTAGGTGTCCCCAGGTGTCCCCAATCCCTCCCAGGTGTCCCCAGGTGTCCCCAGGTGTTCCAGCCCCTCCCAGGTGTCCCCAACCCTGGTGTCCCCCCAGGTGAGGTGCGGATGCCCTTGGGCAAGGTGGCCATGCCACCCCCTCCAGGTGTCCCCGGTGTCCCCAGATGTCCCCAGGTGTCCCCGGTGTCCCCAGGTGTCCCCAGCCCCTCCCAGGTGTCCCCAACCCCAGTGTCCCCACAGGTGAGGTGTGGATGCCCTTGGGCAAGGTGGCCATGCCACCCACTCCTAGGTGTCCCCAGGTGTCCCCAATCCCTCCCAGGTGTCCCCAGGTGTCCCAGGTGTTCCCAGCCCCTCCCAGGTGTCCCCAGGTGTTCCAGCCCCTCCCAGGTGTCCCCAACCCTGGTGTCCCCCCAGGTGAGGTGGAGATGCCCTTGGGCAAGGTGGCCATGCCACCCCCTCCAGGTGTCCCCGGTGTCCCCAGATGTCCCCAGGTGTCCCCGGTGTCCCCAGGTGTCCCCAGCCCCTCCCAGGTGTCCCCAACCCCGGTGTCCCCCCAGGTGAGGTGCGGATGCCCTCAGGCAAGGTGGCCATGCCACCCCCTCCAGGTGTCCCCAGGGTGTCCCCAGCCTCTCTCAGGTGTCCCCAGGTGTCCCCAGGGTGTCCCAGCTGTCCCAGGTGTCCCCAACCCCAGTGTCCCCCCAGGTGAGGTGCGGATGCCCTTGGGCAAGGTGGCCACTCCTGACTGCCCCAGGTGTCCCCAGCCCCTCCCAGATGTCCCCAGGTATCCCCAGGGTGTCCCCAGCGCCTCCCAGGTGTCCCAGGTGTCCCCAGGTGTCCCCAACCCCAGTGTCCCCACAGGTGAGGTGTGGATGCCCTTGGGCAAGGTGGCCATGCCACCCACTCCTAGGTGTCCCCAGGTGTCCCCAATCCCTCCCAGGTGTCCCCAGGTGTCCCCAGGTGTCCCCAGGTGTTCCAGCCCCTCCCAGGTGTCCCCAACCCCGGTGTCCCCCCAGGTGAGGTGGAGATGCCCTTGGGCAAGGTGGCCATGCCACCCCCTCCAGGTGTCCCCAGGTATCCCCAGGTGTCCCCAGGGTGTCCCAGGTGTCCCAGGGTGTCCCCAGGGTGTCCCAGCTGTCCCAGGTGTCCCCAACCCCAGTGTCCCCCCAGGTGAGGTGCGGATGCCCTCGGGCAAGGTGGCCACTCCTGACCCTCCCAGATGTCCCCAGGGTGTCCCAGATGTCCCAGGAGTCCCAGGTGTCCCCAGGTGTCCCCAGGTGTCCCAGGTGTCCCCAGGTGTCCCCAACCCCAGTGTCCCCACAGGTGAGGTGTGGATGCCCTTGGGCAAGGTGGCCATGCCACCCACTCCTAGGTGTCCCCAGGTGTCCCCAATCCCTCCCAGGTGTCCCCAGGTGTCCCCAGGTGTTCCAGCCCCTCCCAGGTGTCCCCAACCCCGGTGTCCCCCCAGGTGAGGTGGAGATGCCCTTGGGCAAGGTGGCCATGCCACCCCCTCCAGGTGTCCCCAGGTGTCCCCAGGGTGTCCCAGGTGTCCCCAGGTGTCCCCAGGTGTCCCCAGCCCCTCCCAGGGTGTCCCCAGGTGTTCCAGGTGACCGTGTCCCCCCAGGTGAGGTGCGGATGCCCTCGGGCAAGGTGGCCACCCCGGACATCACGGACAACAAGGACGGCACAGTGACCGTGCGCTTCGCACCCAGCGAGGCGGGGCTGCACGAGATGGACATCCGCTGTGACAGCATCCACATCCCCGGTGGGAACCGGGAATTTCGGGGGGTTTGGTGAATTTTGGGGAGTTTTTTGGGATTTAGGGGTGTTGAAAACCCCAGGGGAGCAGCCAGGAGTGAGTTTTTGGGGGTGTTTTGGGGGGATTTTGGGTGTCTGAGATGGACATCTGCTGTGACAGCATCCACATCCCCGGTGGGAACCGGGAATTTCGGGGAGATTTGGGGGATTTTGGGGTGTTTTTTGGGATTTAGGGGTGTTGGAAACCCCGGGGTGCAGCCAGGAGTGACTTTTTGGGGGTGTTTTGGGGGGATTTTGGGTGTCTGAGATGGACATCCGCTGTGACAGCATCCACATCCCCGGTGGGAACCGGGAATTTCGGGGAGATTTGGGGGATTTTGGGGAGTTTTTTGGGATTTAGGGGTGTTGGAAACCCCAGGGGTGCAGCCAGGAGTGACTTTTTGGGGGACTTTTGGGTGCCTGAGGTGGGCATTGATGGACATCCACTGCGACAGCATCCAAATCCCCGGTGGGAATTTGGGACTTTTCAGGGGTTTTGGGGGATTTTTGGGAATTTTTTGGCCAATTTTTTTGATTTTTGGGATTTAGGGGTGTTGGAAACCCCAGGGGAGCAGCCAGGAGTGAGTTTTTGGGGGGAGTTTTGGGTGCCTGAGATGAACATTGATGGACATCCGCTGCGACAGCATCCACATTCCCGGGGAGAATCTGGGGATTTCGAGGGAATTTGGGGAATTTTGGGGGATTTGGGGGTGTTTGAAACCCAGAGGAGTAGCCAGAAGTGAGTTTGGGGTGAGTTCTGGGGGGTTTTAGGGAATTTGAGGGCTAAAATGCCTCCCAGGCAGCCCCTGCAGTCCTCCATGGATTATGGGGGTCACACAGGAGTGGCTTTGGGGAGGTTTTTTGGGGTCATTGTTCCCATGGGGGATTTGGGGACACTGTGGGGACACCATGGGGGATTTGGGGACACCCTGTGACCCCCCCATGTCCCCTCTGTGTCCCCCAGGCAGCCCCCTGCAGTTCTAAAGGGTCACACAGGGGTGGCTTTGGGGAGGATTTTTGGGGTCGTTGTCCCCGTGGGGGATTTGGGGACACTGTGGGGGATTTGGGGACCCCATGGGAATGCCGTGGAGGATTTGGGGACCCCCTGTGACCCCCCGTGACCCCCCATGTCCCCGTTTTTCCCCCCAGGCAGCCCCCTGCAGTTCTACGTGGATTACGTGACACAGGGGTGGCTTTGGGGAGGATTTTTGGGGTCGTTGTCCCCGTGGGAGATTTGGGGACACTGTGGGGACCCCATGAGGGATTTGGGGACCCCCTGTGACCCCCCGTGACCCCCCGTATCCCCATTTTTTGCCCCCCAGGCAGCCCCCTGCAGTTCTACGTGGATTACGTGAACAGCGGCCACGTCACGGCCTACGGGCCCGGCCTGACCCACGGCACCGTCAACCGCCCGGCCACGTTCACCGTGTGCACCAAGGACGCCGGAGAGGGTGGGACACCGGGGACACTGGGGACATTGTGGGGACATTGGGGACACCTCGGGGACATTGGGGACACCTCGGGGACATTGTGGGGACATTGGGGACATTGGGGACATTGGGGACACCTCGGGGACATTGGGGACACCTCGGGGACATTGTGGGGACATTGGGGACACTGGGGACATTGTGGGGACATTGGGGACACCTCGAGGACATTGGGGACACTGGG
This sequence comes from Acrocephalus arundinaceus, assembly GCA_021534815.1. NCBI lineage: Eukaryota > Metazoa > Chordata > Aves > Passeriformes > Sylviidae > Acrocephalus > Acrocephalus arundinaceus. The sequence goes on from JAJEOU010002855.1 coordinate 18,388, forward strand.
GACATTGGGGACATTGGGGACACCTTGGGGACATTGGGGACACTGGGGACATTGGGGACATTGGGGACACCTCGGGGACATTGGGGACACCTCGGGGACATTGTGGGGACATTGGGGACACTGGGGACATTGTGGGGACATTGGGGACACCTCGGGGACATTGGGGACACCTGGGACATTGGGGACACCTGGGACATTGTGGGGACACTGGGGACACTGGGGACATTGTGGGGACATTGGGGACACCTCGAGGACATTGGGGACACTGGGGACATTGGGGACATTGGGGACACCTTGGGGACATTGGGGACACTGGGGACATTGGGGACATTGGGGACACCTCGGGGACATTGGGGACACCTCGGGGACATTGTGGGGACATTGGGGACACTGGGACATTGTGGGGACATTGGGGACACCTCGGGGACATTGGGGACACTGGGGACACCAGGGACGCCACGGGGACATTGTGGACATCACGGGGACATTGGGGACACTGGGGACATCAGGGACACCATGGGGACACTGGGGACATTGTGGGATACTGGGGACATCATGGGGACATCACGGGGACATTGGGGACATCGGGGACATTGGGGTCACTGGGAACACTGGGGACTTTGGGGACATCACAGGGATACTGGGGACATTGGGGACACCACAGGGACACTGGGGACATTGGGGACACTGTGGGGACATTGGGGATACTGAGGACATCAGGGACATTGGGGACACCGCAGGGGACATTGAGGACACTGGGGACATTGGGGACACTGGGGACACCTCGGGGACATTGTGGGGACACCAGGGACGCCACGGGGACATTGGGGACATCACAGGGACATTGGGGACATTGTGAGGACATTGAGGACATGGGGGATGCTGGGGATATTGTGGGGACACCGGGGACATCAGGGACATTGGGGACACCACGGGGACATCAGGGACACTGGGGACATTGGGGACATCACAGGGGACATTGGGGACACTGTGGGGATATTGGGGACATCAGGGACATCGGGGACACCACGGGGACACCATGGGGACATTGTGGGGACATTGAGAACACCTTGGGGACATTGGGGACATCGGGGACATTGGGGTCACTGGGAACACTGGGGACTTTGGGGACACCACAGGGACACTGGGGACATTGGGGACACCACAGGGACACTGGGGATGTTGGAGACACTGGGGACACTGAGGACATTGCAGGGACATTGGGGACTCTGGGGACACTGGGGACATTGGGCTGTCCCTGGCCGTGGGGTGTCCCCAGGCTGTCCCTAACCGTGTCCTTGTCCCCAGGGGGGCTGTCCCTGTCCCCAGGGGGGCTGTCCCTGTCCCCAGGGGGGCTGTCCCTGTCCCTGTCTCTGTGTCCCTAACCCTGTCCCCATGTCCCTGTATCCCCAGGGGGGCTGTCCCTGTCCCCAGGCTGTCCCTAACTGTGTCCCCATGTCCCTGTCCCCAGGGGGGCTGTCCCTGTCCCCAGGCTGTCCCTAACTGTGTCCCCATGTCCCTGTCCCCAGGGGGGCTGTCCCTGTCCCCAGGCTGTCCCTAACTGTGTCCCTGTGTCCCCAGGGGGGCTGTCCCTGTCCCCAGGCTGTCCCTAACCCTGTCCCTGTCCCTAACCGTGTCCCTGTCCCCAGGGGGGCTGTCCCTGTCCCTGTCCCTAACCCTGTCCCTGTCCCTGTCCCCAGGGGGGCTGTCCCTGTCCCTGTCCCTAACCCTGTCCCTGTCCCTGTCCCCAGGGGGGCTGTCCCTGTCCCTGTCCCTAACCCTGTCCCTGTCCCTGTCCCCAGGGGGGCTGTCCCTGTCCCTGTCCCTAACCCTGTCCCTGTCCCCAGGGGGGCTGTCCCTGGCTGTGGGGTGTCCCCAGGCTGTCCCTAACTGTGTCCCTGTGTCCCCAGGGGGGCTGTCCCTGTCCCCAGGCTGTCCCTAACTGTGTCCCCATGTCCCTGTCCCCAGGGGGGCTGTCCCTGGCTGTCGAGGGCCCCTCCAAGGCCGAGATCAGCTGCCAGGACAACGGGGACGGGACGTGCTCCGTGTCCTACCTGCCCGTGCTGCCCGGGGACTACGGCATCGTCGTCAAGTACAACGACAAGCACATCGCAGGGAGCCCCTTCACCGCCAGGATCACAGGTGGGAAACACCAAAATGGGGGAAAAACACCAAAATATGGGAAAAACAAAAAAATCCCGAAAAAAATGAGAAAAATCCCCCCCAAAATACCCCAAAAACTCCCTGAGAAACACAGCTGGGGTCACTGGCACATCGCAGGGAGCCCCTTCACCGCCAGGATCACAGGTGGGAAACATCCCAAAATGGGGGAAAACACCAAAATATGGGAAAAACAAAAAAAATCCCGGAAAAACACCCCAAAAAACTGAAAAAATGGGAAAAATCCCCCCCAAAATACCCCAAAAACTCCCTGAGAAACACAGCTGGGGTCACTGGCACATGGCAGGGAGCCCCTTCACCGCCAGGATCACAGGTGGGACACACACCAAAATGGGGGGAAACACCAAAATATGGGAAAAACAAAAAAAATCCCAGAAAAACACCCCGAAAAACTGAAAAAATGGGAAAAATCCCCCCCAAAATACCCCAAAAACTCCCTGAGAAACACAGCTGGGGTCACTGGCACATCGCAGGGAGCCCCTTCACCGCCAGGATCACAGGTGGGACACACACCAAAATGGGGGGAAACACCAAAATATGGGAAAAACAAAAAAAATCCCAGAAAAAAAACCCCAAAAATGGGAAAAATCCCCCCCAAAATACCCCAAAACACACCTGGGGTCACTGGCACATCGCAGGGAGCCCCTTCACTGCCAGGATCACAGGTGGGAAACACCAAAAAATCCTGGGAAAGAACCCAAAATCCTTTAAAAAACCATAAAAAAGCCTCTGAAAAAATGAGAAAATCCCCTGGGTGACCCCAATGACCCTTGGATGACCCAACTGACCCCACTGACCCCTGGGTGTCCCGGGTGACCCCTGGGTGACCCCACTGACCCCTGGGTGACCCAAATGACCCCTTGGCCACCCCATTGTCCCCCTGGGCTGTTCCAGTGACCCAATGACCCCGCTGTCCCCCTGATGACCCCACTGACCCCTGAGTGACCCCACTGACCCCTGGGTGTCCTGGGTGACCCCTGGGTGACCCTGCTAACCCCTGGTTGATCCCCCTGACCCCTGGTGGCCCCACTGACCCCTGGGTGACCCAAATGACCCCTTGGCCACCCCATTGTCCCCCTGGGCTGTTCCAGTGACCCCAATGACCCCGCTGTCCCCCTGATGACCCCACTGACCCCTGAGTGACCCCACTGACCCCTGGGTGTCCTGGGTGACCCCTGGGTGACCCTGCTAACCCCTGGTTGATCCCCCTGACCCCTGGTGGCCCCACTGACCCCTGGGTGACCCAAATGACCCCTTGGCCACCCCATTGTCCCCCTGGGCTGTTCCAGTGACCCCAATGACCCCGCTGTTCCCCTGATGACCCCACTGACCCCTGAGTGACCCCGCTGACCCCTGGGTGACCCTGCTGATCCCTGAGTGTCCCTGCTGACCTCTGGGTGACCTGGGTGACCCCTGGGTGACCCCTCTGACCCCTGAGTGACCCCACTGACCCGCGGGTGACCCCACAGGTGACGATTCCCTGCGCCAGTCCCACCTCAAGGTCGGCGCCTCGGCCGAGATCCCGCTGGACATCGGTGAGAGCGACCTGAGCCAGCTGAGCGCCAGCGTCACCGCGCCCTCGGGCCGCAAGGAGCCGTGCCAGCTGAAACGGCTGCGCAACGGCCACCTGGGTGAGGGGACACTGGGGACATCATTGGGGACACCGGGGACACAGAGCCGTGCCAGCTCAAACGGCTGCGCAACGGCCACCTGGGTGAGGGGACATTGGGGACACTGGGGACACTGGGGACATTGGGGACATTGGGGACATTGGGGACACAGAGCCGTGCCAGCTGAAACGGCTGCGCAACGGCCACCTGGGTGAGGGGACATTGGGGACATCGTTGGGGACACCGGAGACATCATTGGGGACATTGGGGACATTGGGGACACAGAGCCGTGCCAGCTGAAACGGCTGCGCAACGGCCACCTCGGTGAGGGGACATTGGGGACACTGGGGACACTGGGGACACTGGGGACATTGGGGACACCACTGGGGACACTGGGGACATTGGGGACATTGGGGACATTGGGCTGTGCCAGCTCAAATGGCTGCGCAACGGCCACCTCGGTGAGGGGACACTGGGGACATTGGGGACATTGGGGACATCATTGGGGACACTGGGGACATTGGGGACATTGGGGACACAGAGCCGTGCCAGCTCAAACGGCTGCGCAACGGCCACATCGGTGAGGGGACACTGGGGACATCATTGGGGACATTGGGGACATCATTGGGGACACTGGGGACATTGGGGACATTGGGGACACAGAGCCGTGCCAGCTCAAACGGCTGCGCAACGGCCACATCGGTGAGGGGACACTGGGGACATCATTGGGGACACCGGGGACATCATTGAGGACACTGGGGACACAGAGCCGTGCCAGCTCAAACGGCTGCGCAACGGCCACCTGGGTGAGGGGACACCATTGGGACACCATTGGGGACATTGGGGACATCACTGGGGACATTGGGGACATCACTGGGGACATTGGGGACACAGAGCCGTGCCAGCTCAAACGGCTGCGCAACGGCCACCTGGGTGAGGGGACATTGGGGACATCACTGGGGACATTGGGGACACAGAGCCGTGCCAGCTCAAACGGCTGCGCAACGGCCACCTCGGTGAGGGGACATTGGGGACACTGGGGACATTGGGGACATTGGGGACACAGAGCCGTGCCAGCTCAAACGGCTGCGCAACAGCCACCTGGGTGAGGGGACACTAGGGACATCACTGGGGACACTGGGGACATTGGGGACATTGGGGACATTGGGCTGTGCCAGCTCAAATGGCTGCGCAACGGCCACCTCGGTGAGGGGACACTGGGGACATCATTGGGGACATTGGGGACATTGGGGACATTGGGGACATTGGGGACACAGAGCCGTGCCAGCTGAAACGGCTGCGCAACGGCCACATCGGTGAGGGGACATTGGGGACACTGGGGACATCACTGGGGACACTGGGGACACAGAGCCGTGCCAGCTCAAACAGCTGCACAATGGCCACCTGGGTGAGGGGACATTGGGGACACTGGGGACATTGGGGACATTGGGCTGTGCCAGCTCAAACGGCTGCGCAACGGCCACCTGGGTGAGGGGACATTGGGGACATCACTGGGGACATTGGGGACACCACTGGGGACATTGGGGACACACAGCCATGCCAGCTCAAACGGCTGCGCAACGGCCACCTCGGTGAGGGGACATTGGGGACACTGGGGACATCATTGGGGACACCATTGGGGACATTGGGGACATTGGGGACATTGGGGACACAGAGCCGTGCCAGCTCAAACGGCTGCGCAACGGCCACCTGGGTGAGGGGACATTGGGGACATCACTGGGGACATTGGGGACACCATTGGGGACATTGGGGACATTGGGGACACGGAGCTGTGCCAGCTCAAACGGCTGCGCAACGGCCACCTGGGTGAGGGGACATTGGGGACACTGGGGACATCATTGCGGACATCACTGGGGACATCACTGGGGACACTGGGGACATTGTACCCTTTATCCCTATCTCTGTCCCTGCTGTGTCCCCATGTCCCTGTGTCCCTGTCCATATGTCCCAAAGGTGACCTTGTCCCTGTCGTGTCTCCATGTGTGACGTGTCCCTGTCCCTGTCCCCATGTCTTGGTGTCCCCATGTCCCTGTCGCCCTGCGTGACATGTCCATGTCCCTGTGGCCCTGTCCCCTCACTGTCCCTGTCCCTGTCCCCATGTGTGCCATGTCCCTGTCCCTGTGTGTGCCCTGTCCCTGTCCCTGTCGTGTCTCCATGTGTGACGTGTCCCTGTCCCTGTGTCCCTGTGTGTGCCATGTCCCTGTCTCTGTCCCCTCACTGTCCGTGTCCCCGCAGGGATCTCGTTTGTCCCCCAGGAGGTGGGGGAGCACCTTGTCCATGTCACCCGCGGGGGACAGCCCCTGCCCCGCAGTCCCCTGGCTGTCACCATCAGCCAGGCCGAGCTCGGTGACGCCTCCCGGGTGCGGCTGCGGGGGCCCGGCCTGAGCCAGGGCACGACGTTCCAGCCCGCCCAGTTCACCATCGACACCCGCGATGCTGGTACTGGGACGGACTGGGAGCGACTGGGAGGGGATTGGGGGGGACTGGGAGGGACTGGGAGGGACTGGGGAGGGATTTGGGGACACTGGGGGGGACTGGGAGGGACTGGGACAGGATCTGGGGACACTGGAAGGGAACTGGGAGGGACTGGGAGTGATTGGGAGGGGACTGAGAGGGACTGGGAGGGATTGGGAGGCACTGGGCGGGGCTTGGGAGGGGATTTGGGGACACTGGGAGCCATTGGGAGGGGATTGAGGGGGACTGGGAAAGGATTTGGGGACACTGGGAGGGAGGTGGGAGGGACTGGAGGGGCACTGGGGGGCACTGGGAGGGACTGGGAGGGGGTTTGGGGACACTGGGGGGGACTGGGAGAGACTGGGAGGGGACTGGGAGGGACTGGGAGGGGACTGGGAGGGACTGGGAGGGAATTGGGAGGGACTGGAATGGGATTTGAGGACACTGGGAGGGATTTGGGGTCTCTATTGCCGCTTTTTGGGTTTTTTGGGGGGTATTTTGGGGTTTTTGTGGTATTTTAGGGTTTTTATGCAATATGGCAGATTTGGGGTTTTTTAGAGTGGAATTTTTTTGGGTTTTAGAGTTTTTGGGGTCTGTCCTGACCCCTTTTCCCTCCCCAGGGTATGAGTGGCTCAGCCTGTCCAGTGAGAGTTTTTTGGGGTTTTTTTTAATGGGGTTTTTTTGGGGTATTTTAGGGTTTTTAATACAATATGGCGGATTTTGGAATTTGAGTTTTTTTGGGGTGGATTTTTTGAGTTTTTGGGGTCTGTCCTGACCCCTTTACCCCCCCACTTAGGGTATGAGTGGCTCAGCCTGTCCAGTGAGAGTTTTTTGGGTGTTTTTTAATGGTTTTTTGGGGGGTATTTTAGTGTTTTAAATGCAATATGGCAGATTTGGGGATTTGGTGTTTTTGGGGTGCATTTTTGGGGGGTTTTTGGGGCCTGTCCTGACCCCTTTACCCCTCCCCATGGTACAGGGGTCTCACCCTGTCCCGTGAGGGGGGTTCTGGGTATTTTTAATGGGTTTTTTCCGTGTATTTTCGGGTTTTTATGCAATATGGGGGACTTCAGGATTTGGGGTTTTGGGGTGGATTTTTTTGGGATTTTGGGGTCTGTCCTGACCCCTTTCCCCCCCTCTCAGGGTACGGGGGCCTGAGCCTTTCCAGTGAGGTTTTTTTTGGGGTTTTTTAATGGGTTTTTTGTGATATTTTAGGGTTTTTTATGCAATATGGGGGACTTCAGGATTTGGGGTTTTGGGGTGGATTTTTTGGGGGTTTTTGGGGTCTCTCCTGACCCCTTTCCCCCCCCTCCAGGGTATGGGGGGCTCAGCCTGTCCATCGAGGGCCCCAGCAAGGTGGACATCACCACGGAGGAGCTGGAGGACGGCACCTGCCGCGTGTCCTACTGCCCCACCGAGCCCGGCAACTACATCATCTCCGTCAAATTCGGGGACCAGCACGTGCCTGGTGGGCACTGGGAGCACTGGGAGGGGCTGGGAGGGACTGGGATGGACTGTGAGGTGATTGGGAGGGGCTGGGAGAGGATTTGGGGGCACTGGGAGGGACTGGGAGAGACTGGGAGGGGATGGGGAGGGACTGGGAGAGACTGGGAGGGGCTGGGAGAGACTGGGATGGGATTTGGGGACACTGGGAGGGACTGGGAAGGACTGAGAGGGAACTGGGATGGGATTTGGGACACTAAGAGGTGAAATGTAGACACTGGAGGGGACTGGGAGGGGATTTGGGGACACTGGGAGGGACTGGGAGAGACTGGGAGGGGATTTGGGGACACTGGGAAGGACTGGGGGTGGATTTGGGGGGTCCCGGAGGGGTTTTGGGGGTCCCAACTGACCCAAATCCCCCCCAGGGAACCCCTTCTGGGTGAAGGTGCTGGGTCTGGGGGAGCCTCACTGGGGGGATTTTGGGGGTCTGGGAACTCTGAAGATTCCAGGGGATTTTGGGGTGGATTCGGGGTAATTTGGGAAAGTTTTGGGGGTCCTGACTGACCTGACTCCCCCTCCAGGGAGCCCCTTCTGGGTGAACGTGACGGGTCTGGGGGAGCCTCACTGGGGGAATTTGGGGGATTTTGTGGGGGATTTGGGGAGTTCTGAACCTCAGGAAGATTTGGGGATTTCGGGGTGGATTTGGGGGTAATTTGGGGAAGTTTTGGGGGTCCTGACTGACCTGAAAACCCCCTCCAGGGAGCCCCTTCTCGGTGAAGGTGACGGGCCTGGGGAGCCTCACCCGGGGGGAATTTGGGGGGATTTTGGGAGTTCTGAACCTCAGGGGGATTTGGGGATTTCGGGGTGGATTTGGGGGTAATTTGGGAAAGTTTTGGGGGTCCCGACTGACCTGAACCCCCCTCCAGGGAGCCCCTTCTGGGTGAAGGAGTTGGGTCTGAAGGAGCCTCACTGGGGGAATTTGGGGGATTTTGTGGGGGAATTTGGGGGATTTTGTGGGGGATTTTGTGAGTTCTGAACCTCAGGAAGATTTGGAGATTTCGGGGTGGATTTGGGGGTAATTTGGGAAAGTTTTGGGGGTCCTGACTGACCTGACCCCCTCCAGGGAGCCCCTTCTCGGTGAAGGAGTCGGGTCTGAAGGAGCCTCACTGGGGGAATTTGGGGGATTTTGTGGGGGATTTTGGGGGATTTTGTGGGGGATTTTGTGAGTTCTGAACCTCAGGAAGATTTGGGGATTTCGGGGTGGATTTGGGGGTAATTTGGGAAAGTTTTGGGGTCCTGACTGACCTGAACCCCGCCCCCAGGGAGCCCCTTCTCGGTGAAGGTGACGGGCCTGGGGGAGCCTCACTGGGGGAATTTGGGGGGATTTTGGGAGTTCTGAACCTCAGGGGGATTTGGAGATTTCGGGGTGGATTTGGGGGTAATTTGGGGAAGTTTTGGGGGTCCTGACTGACCTGAAAACCCCCTCCAGGGAGCCCCTTCTCGGTGAAGGTGACGGGCCTGGGGGAGCCTCACCCGGGGGGAATTTGGGGGGATTTTGGGAGTTCTGAACCTCAGGGGGATTTGGGGATTTCGGGGTGGATTTGGGGGTAATTTGGGAAAGTTTTGGGGGTCCTGACTGACCTGAACCCCCCCTCCAGGGAGCCCCTTCTGGGTGAAGGAGTCGGGTCTGAAGGAGCCTCACTGGGGAATTTGGGGGATTTTGTGGGGGAATTTGGGGGATTTTGTGGGGGATTTTGTGAGTTCTGAACCTCAGCGGGATTTGGAGATTTCGGGGTGGATTTGGGGGTAATTTGGGAAAGTTTTGGGGGTCCTGACTGACCTGACCCCCCTCCAGGGAGCCCCTTCTCGGTGAAGGTGACGGGCGAGGGCCGCGTGCGTGAGAGCATCACCCGCCGGCGCCGCGCCCCCCCCGAGGCCAGCGTGGGCACCCCCTGCGACCTCAGCCTCAAAATGCCCGGTGAGGGTCTGGGGGGGCTCGGGGGGGCCTGGGGAGGGGTTTGGGGGGGTCTCAGAGGGAGTTTGGGGGTCCTCAGGGGGTCCTGGAAGTCTTTGAGGAGTCCCTGAGCATCCCTGGAGGGGTTTGGGGGGGTCCTGGGGGGGTCCTGAGTGTCCCCCAGGGGACAGAGTGGGGACACATCGGGGCCATTGTTCCCTTTTTTCCCTTTTGTTCCTTTTTGTCCCCTTTTTTTCCTTTTTTCCCCCTTTTTCCCCCTTTTCCCTCCTTTTTTTCATGTTTTCCCCTTTTCCCCCTTTTCCCCTCTTTTCCCCTTCTTCCTCCTTTTTTCCCCATTTTCACCTCAGAGCTCTCCGTGTCCAAGGTGATGGCGCAGATGACTGGTCCCAAATGGAACAAACAGGAACATTTCCCCCAAATAACCCCATTTTTTCCCCATTTTTTCCCCATTTCCCCCCAGATCTGTGTGTCTCCGAGGTGACGGCACAGGTGACCGGTCCCACATGGAACATTTCCCCCAATAACCCCATTTTTCCCTGTTTTTTCCCGAAATAACCCCATTTTCCCCCATTTTCCCCCATTTTTCCCCATTTTTCCCCCAGATCTCTGTGTCTCCGAGGTGACCGCACAGGTGACCGGTCCCACATGGGACAAACAGGAACATTTCCCCCAAATAACCCCATTTTTTCCCCATTTTTCCCATTTTCCCCCATTTTCCCCAGATCTGTGTGTCTCCGAGGTGACGGCACAGGTGACCGGTCCCACATGGAGCATTTCCCTCAATAACCCCATTTTCCCTGTTTTTTCCCCAAATAACCCCATTTTCCCCCATTTTTCCCCATTTTTCCCCAGATCTCTGCGTCTCCAAGGTGACCGCACAGGTGACCGGTCCCACATGGGACATTTCCCTCAAAAACCCCATTTTTCACTGTTTTTTCCCCCAATAACCCCATTTTTTCCCCAATAACCTGAATTTTCCCCATTTTCCCCAGATCTCTGTGTCTCCAAGGTGACGGCGCAGGTGACCGGTCCCACATGGAGCATTTCCCTCAATAACCCCATTTTTCCCCCAATAACCTGAATTTTTCCCCATTTTCCCCAGATCTCTGTGTCTCCGAGGTGACGGTGCAGGTGACCGGTCCCACATGGAACATTTCCCCCAATAACCCCATTTTTCCCTGTTTTTTCCCCAAATAACCCCATTTTTCCCCATTTTTCCCCAGATCTCTGTGTCTCCGAGGTGACGGTGCAGGTGACCGGTCCCACATGGAACATTTCCCCCAATAACCCCATTTTTCCCTGTTTTTTCCCCAAATAACCCCATTTTTCCCCATTTTTTCCCCAGATCTGTGTGTCTCCGAGGTGACGGTGCAGGTGACCGGTCCCACATGGAACATTTCCCCCAATAACCCCATTTTTCCCTGTTTTTTCCCGAAATAACCCCATTTCCCCCATTTTCTCCCCATTGCCCCCAGATCTCTGTGTCTCCGAGGTGACGGCACAGGTGACCGGTCCCACATGGAACATTTCCCTCAATAACCCCATTTTTCCGTGTTTTTTCCCAAAATAACCCCATTTTTTACCATTTTCTCCCCATTTTTCCCCAGATCTCTGCGTCTCCGAGGTGACCGCGCAGGTGACCGGTCCCACATGGAACATTTCCCCCAAATAACCCCATTTCCCCCATTTTTCCCCATTTTTCCCCCCAGACCTCTGTGTCTCCGAGGTGACTGCACAGGTGACCGGTCCCACATGGAACATTTCCCCCAAATAACCCCATTTCCCCCATTTTCCCCATTTCCCCCCAGATCTGTGCGTCTCCAAGGTGACCGCGCAGGTGACCGGTCCCACATGGAACATTTCCCCTAAATAACCTGAATTTTCCCCATTTTTCCCCCCAGACCTCTGTGTCTCCGAGGTGACGGCACAGGTGACTGGTCCCACATGGAACATTTCCCCTAAATAACCCCATTTCCCCTATTTCTCCCCATTTTTCCCCAGATTTGTGTGTCTCCGAGGTGACGGCACAGGTGACCGGTCCCACATGGAACATTTCCCTCAATAACCACATTTTTCCCTGTTTTTTCCTGAAATAACCCCATTTTTTACCATTTTCTCCCCATTTTTCCCCAGATCTCTGTGTCTCCGAGGTGACCGCGCAGGTGACCGGTCCCTCGGGCCAGGCCGTGACCTCTCAGGTGGTTCCCGGTTCGGGGGGCACGGTCGGGGTCCGGTTCGTGCCGCAGGAGACCGGGGCTCACCGGGTCAGCGTCAAGGACCGGGGCCAGCACGTCCCCGGGAGCCCCTTCCAGTTCACCGTGGGACCCCTGGGCGAGGGCGGCGCGCACAAGGTCCGGGCCGGGGGGCCGGGGCTGGAGCGCGCCGAGGCCGGCAGCCCCGGTGAGCACCCCAAAAAATGGACAGGAGCCCCAAAAATGGGGTGGGGACACCCAGAAATGGGGTGGGGACATGGAAAAATGGGGTGGGGACATTGAAAAATGCGGTGGGGACATGGAAAAATGGGGTGGGGACATGGAAAAATGGGGTGGGGACATTGAAAAATGCGGTGGGGACATTGAAAAATGGAGTGGGGACCCAAAAAAATGGGGAAAGGACATCAAAAATGGGGCAGGGACCCCCATGAGCCCCAAAAATGGGGTGGGGACACCCAGAAATGGGGTGGGGACCCAAAAAAATGGGGTGGGGACCCAAAAAAATGGGGTGGAGGCACCCAGAAATGGGGTGGGGACATCAAAAACGGGGCCGGCAGCCCCGGTGAGCACCCCGAAAATGGGGAGGGGGGACCCAAAAACGAGGTGGGGACCCAAAAAAATGGGGTGGGGACATCAGAAATGGGGTGGGGACATCAGAAATGGGGCAGGCAGCCCTGGTGAGCACCCCAAAAAATGGATGGGGAGCCCCAAAAATGGGGTGGGGACACCCAGAAATGGGGTGGGGACATGGAAAAATGGGGTGGGGACATTGAAAAATGCGGTGGGGACATTGAAAATGGGGTGGGGACATGGAAAAATGGGGTGGGGACACCCAGAAATGGGGAGGGGACATCGAAAAATGGGGTGGGGACATTGAAAAATGGGGGGGGGACATGTAAAAATGGGGTGGGGACATGTAAAAATGGGGTGGGGACATCAGAAATGGGGTGGGGACATCAGAAATGGGGTGGGGACATCAGAAATGGGGCAGGCAGCCCCGGTGAGCACCCCAAAAAATGGATGGGGAGCCCCAAAAATGGGGTGGGGACACCCAGAAATGGGGTGGGGACATTGAAAAATGGGGTGGGGACCCAAAAAAGTGGGGTGGGGACATTGAAAAATGGGGCAGGGACCCCCATGAGCCCCAAAAATGGGGTGGGAACACCCAGAAATGGGATGGGGACCCAAAAAAATGGGGTGGGGACATTGAAAAATGGGGCGGGCAGCCCCGGTGAGCACCCCGAAAAATGGATGGGAGCCCCAAAAACGGGGTGGGGACCCAAAAAAATGGGGTGGAGGCACCCAGAAATTGGGTGGGACCCAAAAAATGGGGTGGGGACCCAAAAAAATGGGGTGGAGGCACCCAGAAATGGGCAGGGACCCCATGAGCCCCAAAATGGGGTGAGGACCCAAAAAAAGGGGTGGGGACATGAAAATGGGGTGGGGACCAAAAAAATGGGGTGGGGACCCAAAAAAATGGGGTGGAGGCACCCAGATGTCCAGATACTGAACTCGGCTGGGATGGAAAAAACCCTAAAAATTACCCCAAAGAAATCCCAAAAACCCCATAAACCGCCCCAAAAACCCCATAACCCCCATCAATTCCCCTATAAAGGACACAGAGATCCCATTTTTTGATGTCCCCACCCCATTTCTGGGTGCCCCCATCCCATTTTTGGGGCTCCCCTCCCTGTCCCGGGGTGCTCACCAGGGCTGCCCACCCCATTTTTCAATGTCCCCACCCCATTTCTGATGTCCCCACCCCATTTTTCGATGTCCCCACCCCATTTTTGGGGCTCCCCACCCCATTTTTGGGGCGCTCACCAGGGCTGCCGGCCCCGTTTTTTGATGTCCCCACCCCCATTTCTGGGGCTCATGGGGGTCCTGCCCCATTTCTGGGTGCCTCCACCCCATTTTTTTTGGGTCCCACCGGGTCCCATTTTTTTTGGGTCCCCACCCCATTTTTCGATGTCCCCACCCCATTTTTTGGTCCTCACCCCATTTTTTGGGGCTCATGGGGGTCCTGCCCCATT
>JAJEOU010002471.1:0-12649 GCA_021534815.1 Acrocephalus arundinaceus
AGGTGTCCGTGAACTCCGGCCTGCGCCTGCGTCTACCGGGGCCTTGTCTTCCGGTGAGGGGGATGGGGGTGCGGTTTTTGGTTTCGGTCAGCCGGCCCCTTGTCGGCGCCACTTGTCCGGCCGCCCGCTTATAGTCGCCCGCCGCCCCTGTGTCGTTCTCTGAGCCGGCCCGCTCCACCGCTCAGTCCCGCCTGCTGTCTCGTCTTTCACCACGCCCCAGACTCTGGCGGCTTGCTGGGCGGCTTCCTGTTCTCCTCCATTTTTCCAGACAGAGACAAAGACTTTCCTGTGCATTGACCAACGCGGTTTTCAGCAGAGCTAATACATCTTGCAGGTTAGAATAAACGGGCGCTGATTTCCTTTCACTGGATGGGTGAATTGAATGCTAAAAAATCTCGCTACTTAGAGGATTTTTGGCGTTTTTATTTGTTAATTCTGCCGGCTGTACCATTGCGCATAGCTTGGATCGGCAGCTTGGGCTGCTTTACGCTCGCAACTAAATCTCTAAAGTAGTTAGAAAATTTTTGCCAGACAGCGGCCAAGTTTTGAGCTATTTTTCCCTCTCCGTCCTCCAGCAATCCGCGGCTTTTTCCACAACAAATTGCCAATTTCTTCCACTCGGCTCACAAAAAACGAGTTGGAAGAATTGCTTAATTTCCCTTTCTTCTTGGCCGCACTAGGGCCAACAATGTTCTACTTCCCTTTCTTTAAGTTTTTTCGGCCTCTCTTTGAGAGCTACTGATGAGAAGGCGGCTGGCCGCGAGCATTTCATGTTAATCCATTTTTTCTTTTCCTTTCTCTCTTTTCCCGCGGGCCGCTTACCTCACTTCCACGGGCGTGCCGCTGTCTCACGCCTGGGCAAAACGGAGCGGGGAATCACGCCTTCAAGCCTCCCAGCTCTGGAGTCCAGTTCATCTCCGCAAGTCCTGCTCACCACTGGTCCAGAGGGGGCCTCTTGGTCCGGAAACTCCGGCAGCGTCTGGGAGATAAGCTCAAGAGCTTCTAAACTCTCTTCTTCAAAAAGTTTCACCGCATAAGGTGAAATCAAAAAACGGTATTATAACGAAAAACGTATTTAAGAAAAAACGTATTTTTGAAAACAAAAAATCGTAATTTAAACAGAAAGAATGCGTATTTAAACAAGAATCGTAATTTAAACAAGTCAGCCATTTAAGCAGGTCCCTGTTCGTGGCGCCATTTATCATCAGGTATTTCCATGGGAGGCTTGAAACAGAGCAACACAGGTCCAACAATGTGGTTATATATATTTCTCTCTTTTATTGCTTCAAAATGGTGGTTTATATTACGTCTCAGATAGTTTATGTGAACAGGATGTTTTCTAATTGCGTCTAATTAAAAAGGAATGTAAACATCTTAAACTTAGGTATACGGTAAAATTACTAAAACTACATTAATTAAATCCAAAGCACACCTTAAGGTAATTTCTACACTGCGCCAACAAGCTTGCTCACTATACAAGCCTACTCTGAGGCTAATTAGGCCCAAATCTTGAGGCTAGTTTTAGATAGCTCAGGCTACGTCCCATAACAAATCATGCCGGCCTTGCTCTCTAAGAAATTCCTCTACAAGAGAACAGAACCCCCCTTTTGGTGCACACGCTGTTGCGCTTAAGCTCCGTCTGAACTGCAACCATGTCAGAATCACTTGCCGTGATGGGAGAGGCACGAACGATGCTGAGCAGGCTTCTTTCGAGCTGGGAAGCTACTACTAAGTGGAACTTGTGCCTAGGCGGCAGGAGACAGAACCCCCCTTTTGGTGCACACGCTGTGCGCTTAAGCTCCGTCTGAACTGCAACCATGTCAGAATCACTTGCCGTGATGGGAGAGGCACGAACGATGCTGAGCAGGCTTCTTTCGAGCTGGGAAAGCTGCTACTAAGTGGAACTTGTGCCTAGGCGGCAGGAGACAGAACCCCCCTTTTGGTGCACACGCTGTGCGCTTAAGCTCCGTCTGAACTGCAACATGTCAGAATCACTTGCCGTGATGGGAGAGGCACGAACGATGCTGAGCAGGCTTCTTTCGAGCTGGGAAAGCTGCTACTAAGTGGAACTTGTGCCTAGGTGGCAGGAGACAGAACCCCCCTTTTGGTGCACACGCTGTGCGCTTAAGCTCCGTCTGAACTGCAACCATGTCAGAATCACTTGCCGTGATGGGAGAGGCACGAACGATGCTGAGCAGGCTTCTTTCGAGCTGGGAAAGCTGCTACTAAGTGGAACTTGTGCCTAGGCGGCAGGAGACAGAACCCCCTTTTGGTGCACACGCTGTGCGCTTAAGCTCCGTCTGAACTGCAACCATGTCAGAATCACTTTGCCGTGATGGGAGAGGCACGAACGATGCTGAGCAGGCTTCTTTCGAGCTGGGAAAGCTGCTACTAAGTGGAACTTGTGCCTAGGCGGCAGGAGACAGAACCCCCCTTTTGGTGCACACGCTGTGCGCTTAAGCTCCGTCTGAACTGCAACCATGTCAGAATCACTTGCCGTGATGGGAGAGGCACGAACGATGCTGAGCAGGCTTCTTTCGAGCTGGGAAAGCTGCTACTAAGTGGAACTTGTGCCTAGGCGGCAGGAGACAGAAGCCCCCTTTTGGTGCACACGCTGTGCGCTTAAGCTCCGTCTGAACTGCAACATGTCAGAATCACTTGCCGTGATGGGAGAGGCACGAACGATGCTGAGCAGGCTTCTTTCGAGCTGGGAAAGCTGCTACTAAGTGGAACTTGTGCCTAGGCGGCAGGAGACAGAACCCCCCTTTTGGTGCACACTGGTGCGCTTAAGCTCCGTCTGAACTGCAACCATGTCAGAATCACTTGCCGTGATGGGGAGAGGCACGAACGATGCTGAGCAGGCTTCTTTCGAGCTGGGAAAGCTGCTACTAAGTGGAACTTGTGCCTAGGCGGCAGGAGACAGAAGCCCCCTTTTGGTGCACACGCTGTGCGCTTAAGCTCCGTCTGAACTGCAACCATGTCAGAATCACTTGCCGTGATGGGAGAGGCACGAACGATGCTGAGCAGGCTTCTTTCGAGCTGGGAAAGCTACTACTAAGTGGAACTTGTGCCTAGGCGGCAGGAGACAGAACCCCCCTTTTGGTGCACACGCTGTGCGCTTAAGCTCCGTCTGAACTGCAACCATGTCAGAATCACTTGCCGTGATGGGAGAGGCACGAACGATGCTGAGCAGGCTTCTTTCGAGCTGGGAAAGCTGCTACTAAGTGGAACTTGTGCCTAGGCGGCAGGAGACAGAACCCCCTTTGGTGCACACGCTGTGCGCTTAAGCTCCGTCTGAACTGCAACCATGTCAGAATCACTTGCCGTGATGGGAGAGGCACGAACGATGCTGAGCAGGCTTCTTTCGAGCTGGGAAAGCTGCTACTAAGTGGAACTTGTGCCTAGGCGGCAGGAGACAGAACCCCCTTTTTGGTGCACACGCTGTGCGCTTAAGCTCCGTCTGAACTGCAACCATGTCAGAATCACTTGCCGTGATGGGAGAGGCACGAACGATGCTGAGCAGGCTTCTTTCGAGCTGGGAAAGCTGCTACTAAGTGGAACTTGTGCCTAGGCGGCAGGAGACAGAACCCCCTTTGGGTGCACACGCTGTGCGCTTAAGCTCCGTCTGAACTGCAACCATGTCAGAATCACTTGCCGTGATGGGAGAGGCACGAACGATGCTGAGCAGGCTTCTTTCGAGCTGGGAAAGCTACTACTAAGTGAACTTGTGGCCTAGGCGGGCAGGAGACAGAAGCCCCCCTTTTGGTGCACACGCTGTGCGCTTAAGCTCCGTCTGAACTGCAAACCATGTCAGAATCACTTGCCGTGATGGGAGAGGCACGAACGATGCTGAGCAGGCTTCTTTCGAGCTGGGAAAGCTGCTACTAAGTGGAACTTGTGCCTAGGTCGGCAGGAGACAGAACCCCCTTTTGGTGCACACGCTGTGCGCTTAAGCTCCGTCTGAACTGCAACCATGTCAGAATCACTTGCCGTGATGGGAGAGGCACGACGATGCTGAGCAGGCTTCTTTCGAGCTGGGAAAGCTGCTACTTAAGTGGAACTTGTGCCTAGGCGGGCAGGAGAACAGAACACCCCCCTTTTTGGTGCACACGCTGTGCCGCTTAAGCTCCGTTGAACTGCAACCATGTCAGAATCACTTGCCGTGATGGGAGAGGCACGAACGATGCTGAGCAGGCTTCTTTCGAGCTGGGAAGTGCTACTAAGTGGAACTTGTGCTAGGCGGCAGGAGACAGAATTTTGGTGCACACGCTGTGCGCTTAAGTCCGTCTGAACTGCAACCATGTCAGAATACTTGCCGTGTGGAGAGGCATGAACGATGCTGAGCAGGCTTATTTCGAGCTGGGAAAGCTGCTACTAAGTGGAACTTGTGCCTAGGCGGCAGGAGACAGAACCCCCCTTTTGGTGTGTCTTGTTTTGAAAGAAGACAGGTATCTGCTACAGAGAGGCAGGGCCTCTCTTGGAATGGATATTCAAATCCCCTTCCCTCAAATTATTATAATTTAGAAATTAAAACGGCTCTCAGGCAGAGATATGGGAATAGGATAACAGTTCTTTACTAATAGGTATAACAAGGCAAACAAACAACAACTACAACAATTAATAGCGAAAACAGAACAGGGACCTTGACGGAGCTTGGTCCCACAAAACCCGGGGCAGTCTGGTCTCGGGGGACTTCAAAGAAAGTACCAAGCTGGAACGGTGGGGAATCCCGGGCTGGTGGATCGGATGAAGTTCGGAGCTCAGTCGGTGGTCACTGGAGGGCAGAGACGTCTGGCAAGAAGGCCAGCGCGGGCCCGCGGTGCAGCAGCTCCAAAACAACGCCGAGGCAGTGGGACAGGATGCCCAGCCGAGGCAGCTCCAGCAGGGCAGCAAAACGAGGAATCCGGATCTGGGCAACGGGCAGACGATGGCAGCTCTCTCTCCAGGATCAGATCCGGCGGTGCCAGTGAGAAACCCACACAGCAACGGCAGCCGCGTCCGCTCCCGACACAGACCAGACCAAAAGTGAAGCTGTCCCCCCCCCAGCCCCCGTCTTTCTCCCCCCCCCCCCCTCGGGGAAAACTCCCGGAGACAAGGGGTGTAGTCAAGTGCTAGCTTCTAGGCTTTGTTTTCACCTGAGCACTCATAAGTACCCGGCAATCAGTTGCCTTGCAACCCTTGGGAAAAAATTCTATAGGTGAAAAGGATAACAAGTCTAACCCCAACATTAATCCACCCCGAATTTTTTCCCATACTAACATATTACATTGAATTTAAACTGCTAAACTATATACATACATGCACTACCTTAATTATATACATATATACATGCAGATGTGGGTACGAATACAGTGGCATGGGTAGTTCACCCTAAAACAAGGTCTCCTTGAGGTATGCATCGGCTCTGTCCATCTTTTTGCATTACCCACCAAGTGCAACCTGGTCCTGAGCGAAGACAACCCCACGGATGGGATTGTCTTTGCTGGAGGCAGGATTAACCCAAACAGTTTTTCCCAGCATACCTCTCATGTGTACACTGGAACCTTATCCCATCCATTGTTCTCAGGGGCTCAGACTGGGCTGGGCCTGCTCGGTTGCTGGAACCTCTGGTGTTCACTAACCATGTGGCCTTTGCTAAATTAATCTCCCAGTTCTTGAAGGACCCCCCACCCAGTGCCTTCAAGGTGGTTTTAAGCAGGCCATTGCATCGTTCAACTTTCCCGGCAGCTGGTGCATGATAAGGGATGTGATATATCCATTCAATGCCATGTTCTCTAGCCCAGGTGTTTACAAGGCTGTTCTTGAAATGGGTCATTGTCGACTCAATTCTCTCAGGGGTGCCATGTTCCAAAGAACTTGTTTTTCAGGCCCAGGATGGTATTCCGGGCAGTAGCATGGGCACAGGGTAGGTCTCCAGCCATCCAGTGGTGGCTTCTACCATGGTCAGCACGTAGCGCTTGCCTTGGCGGGTCTGGGGAAGGGTGATGTAGTCAATCTGCCAGGCTTCCCCATACTTATATTTAGACCACCGTCCCCATACATAGGGGGCTTTACCCGCTTGGCCTGTTTGATGGCAGCACATGTCTCACAGTCATGGATAACTGGGAGATACTGTCCATGGTTAGATCCACCCCTCGGTCTCGTGCCCACTTATAGGTGGCATCTCTGCCTTGATGTCCTGAAGCATCATGGGCCCATCGAGCTAGGAACAGCTCTCCCTTGTGCTGCCAGTCTAAGTCTATCTTTGATACTTCTATCTTGGCAGCCTGATCTACTTGCTCGTTGTTTCGGTGCTCCTCATTAGCTCTGCTCTTGGGGACATGGGCATCTACATGGCGGACTTTCACAGGTAGCTTCTCTACCCGAGTGGCAATGTCCTTCCACTCATAGCAGCCCAGATTGGTTTTCCCCGACGCTGCAGTTGGCCTTTTTCCACCTTTCCAGCCAACCCACAGAGCATTGGCCACCATCCACGAATCAGTGTAGAGGTAGAGCTTTGGCCACTTCTCTCTTTCAGCAATGTCAGGGCTAACTGATGGCTTTGAGTTCAGCAAGTTGACTCGATCCACCTTCTCTTCAGTGGCTTGTGCAACCTGTCGTGTGGGGCTCCATACAGCTGCTTCCATTTCCGGTTCATGCCTACAATGCGACAGGAACCATCAGTGAAAGAGCGTACTGTGTCTCTTCCACTGGCAGTTGGTTGTACGGTGGTGCTTCTTCAGCCGTGTCACTTGTTCCTGCTCCTCTTCATCCATGAGACCAAAGCTTTCACCTTCCGGCCAGTTGGTAATAACTTCCAAAATCCCAGGGCGGTTTGGGTTTCCAATACGGGCGCGCTGTGTGATGAGGCATCCATTTGCTCCATGTGGCGTCGGTGGCATGGGTGGGTAGAGGGAACCTTTCCTTTAAACATCCACCCAGCACAGGCAGTCGGGGTGCCAGGAGGAGTTGCGCCTCTGTACCAATCACCTCCGAGGCGGCTTGAACTCCTTCATAGGCAGCCAAGATTTCCTTCTCTGTGGGAGTGTAGTTGGCTTCAGACCCTCTGTAGCTTCGGCTCCAGAATCCCAGTGGTCGGCTCGAGTCTCACCCGGCACCTTCTGCCATAGGCTCCAGGACAGGCCATTGTTCCGCTGCTGAGTAGAGCACATTCTTCACATCTGGTCCTGTCCTCACTGGGCCAAGGGCTACCGCATGAGCGATCTCCTGCTTGATCTGGGCAAGGCTTGCTGCTGTTCAGGGCCCCAGTGGAAATCATTCTTCTTGCGGGTAACTAGGTAGAGAGGCTCACAATCTGGCTGTACTCAGGAATGTGCATTCTCCAAAAGCCTATGGCACCTAGGAAAGCTTGTGTTTCCTTCTTGCTGGTTGGTGGAGACATTGCGGTGATCTTGTTGATTACCTCTGTGGGTATCTGGCGACGACCATCTTGGCCACTTTACCCCTAAGAATGGATCTCTTGGGCAGGTCCCTTGACTTGCTCTTCTTGATGGCAAAGCCGGCTTCCAGGAGAATCTGGATGATCTTCTCCCCTTTCTCAAACACTTCCATTGCCGTGTTCCCCACACAATGATGTCATCATATACTGCAGATGTTCTGGAGCTCTCCTTTTCCAGTGCAGCCTGGATCAGTCCATGGCAGATGGTGGGACTGTGCTTCCACCCCTGGGGCAGTCGGTTCCAGGTGTACTGCACGCCCTCCATGTGAACGCAAACTGAGGCCTGCACTCTGCAGCCAGAGGAATGGAGAAAATGCATTAGCAATGTCAATAGTGGCGTACCACTTCGCTGCTTGGACTCCAGCTCGTACTGGAGTTCCAGCATGTCCGGCACAGCAGCGCTCAGCGGTGGTGTCACTTCATTCAATGCACGATAGTCCACAGTCAGTCTCCATTCTCCATCACACTTGCGCACAGGCCAGATGGGGCTGTTGAAGGGTGAGTGGGTTTTTGCTGACCACCCCTTGGGTCTCCAGCTCCCGGATCATCTTGTGGATGGGGATCACGGCATCTCGATTGGTTCGATACTGGCCGGCGGTGCACCGTCGAGGTGGCAACTGGTACTCGTTGTTCTTCTACCTTCAGGTGTCCTACTGCAGATGGGTTCTCTGACAGTCCAGGCAAGGTGTTCAATTTCTTGATGCCTCTGCCTCACAGCAGCTATTCCAAAAGCCCATCTGAGTCCCTTAGGGTCTTTGTAATACCCATTCCGAGGAAGTCAATGCCCAGGATACACGGGGCCTCTGGGCCGGTTGCAATCAGATGTTTCTGCCACTCTTCCTGGTCAGGCTCACCTCGGCTTCCACCAGAGTCAGTTGCTGTGATCCCCTGTCACTCCAGCAATGGAAATGGGTTCTGCCCTACATGTCCCGATGGCATCAGGGTACACTGCGCACCAGTATCTACCAAAGCTTCATATTTCTGTGGCTCTGATGTGCCAGGCCATCGATCCAACAGTCCAAAGACTCGGTTTTCCCGTGCTCTTCCTGGCTAGAGGCAGGGCCCCTCTAGCACTGGTTATTATTCCCTTCCTGGGCATACATTGTAGAGGCTCCTCAAGGGGATCTGACATATCATCTTCACTTCTATAATACCTGGTGGCTCGGTCCTGGGAGGTTGAGGCTACTTTCATTTTAGTGGGACCCCCTCGGTTAGTGTTTCTCTCCTTGAGCTCACGCACCCGTGTGCAGGGCAGAAGTGGGTTTTCCATCCACCTTCCATGTCTTCCCATGGTCCGCAAGAAAAACCAGGTCAGCCTTGGGGTGTACCCTCTCTCTCTAGCTGGAGGGCGTTGGGCTCTGGCTCTGGGGCCTGTGACTCGCACGGTGCCGATGGGAACTGTTCCTCTCATCTCCTCCTCACTCCTTATCTCCTTTTGAGTTCCTTAACTACTGCAGAGACCTGAGCCTGCATGGGCCACTGATCATGCTCTCATAATTTTGAGCTGTTGGCGACAGAACCACTGTCTCTCGGTTGCTATCAGGATTGATCATTGGCAATGAAGGTGGTGTATTGAGATGGCCCTTTACTTGCCAGGTTCACACATTGCCCTGTGCACTGACCTTGTCAGGGTCATTGTCATGCTGTCCACCCTCCCAAAGAGTACTCTAATATGGCCACTTCCTCAGCTGTTGGATCTTCCTCAGGGTCTTCCATGATTTAGATGGTGCTCCTGCATTTGTCTTGTGGAAACTTCCTAACTCATAGAAGTGTAGGGGAAGGGGCCCGCTCCTATTGTCATGTCCTGGTCAGGGTCCACTTTTGTGCAGCTGTCTATAGGTCAAACCGAAAGTACCACGTCCTGGGATGCAGATCGTGGTTTCATAAGTCAGGGACTCGATGGTAATCTCAACCTCTGGTTCCCCTGTGGGCTGTGAGGGCCTCTTTTTATCTTATTACTGGGTGCTTGATTTCATCTTTACTTCTTGTTTCTCAGGGGCAACTGCGCTGGTTGTGACTGGTCCTGTGGTTCAGCTGAACCTGGACGGTTGTAACCTCTGTGGGTTCCACTGCTGCCTCGGATTCTCCTTTTCGGGCAAGGGGAGGGCTTTCACAGCTGGGGAAGTGATTTTTCAGCACTTGGTCATTCATATCTCTTTCACTAGAACCCAATGGGTGGTTCATTTCTGGGGTGGGCTGCGGGGCAGGTCAGGCGTGGCAGCATCCCAGTCTGGGGCGTATCAGGCCTATGGCAGATTCTCAGCTCTGGGCAGTATAGCTACGAGTATCTCTGCTCTGGGGCGTGTAGGCCCAAGCTATCCTAGTCTGTGCGTGCTCCAATTGACCTACCTTATCTTTGAAAGCTAAATAAGCTAGGATCATCAGCACTTGGTTAGTTTCTGAGGAAAATTTGAACTCTTCAAAGCTGGTAGAGTAGGCATAAGGAACTGGCTAAAGGTCTGGAAAACTTCTCTCACTGTCATTTCCTCACAGAAAGTACCATTCTTAAAGTAACCCCAAATACACCCACTTAGTATGTGATAGCCACGTATCCACGTGCCTGCTGTCCAGAGCAAGTTAAAAATCAGTGAATTCCTCACTTATAGCCCATAAAACAAACTGGATAACAGCCACAGTAGCTTTTGTTATAGGGCCCATGTTTAGGAAAGGCCTGCAAATGGGCAAATAAGCCACAACCACATGCCACCCGAACCAGGATAAGTTAGACCACATGGGGTTACCTATCAAGGTTTCTATATCAGTGAACAAGAATGAACAAGAATTAGGTCACTTAAGAACTGTTATTCCTTTTTTCTCTCAATGCCTCAAGCCCACGTTGGGCCAAAATCTGTCTTGGTTTTGAAAGAAGACAGGTATCTGCTAAGAGAGGCAGGGCCTCTCTTGGAATGGATAATTCAATCCCCTTCCTCAAATTATTATAATTTAGAAAATTAAAACGGCTCTCAGGCAGAGATATGGGAATAGGAATAACAGTTCTTTACTAATAGGTATAACAAGGCAAACAACAACAACTACAGCAATTAATAGCGAAAAACAGAACCAGGGACCTTGACGGAGCTTGGTCCCACAAAACCCGGGGCAGTCTGGTCTCTGGGGGACTCAAGAAAAGTACCAAGCTGAACAGTGGGGAATCCCGGGCTGGTGGATCGGATGAAGTTCAGAGCTCCGTCAGGTAGTCACTAGAGGCAAGGGTCTGGCGGGAGGCCAGTGCGGGCCCGCGGTGCAGGCAGCTCAAAACACGCCGAGGCAGTGGGACAGGATGCCAGCCGAGGCAGCTCCAGCAGGGCAGCAAAAAGAGGAATCCGGATCCGGGCACACGAGCAGATGATGGTAGCTCTCTCTCCCAGGATCAGATCCCGGTGGTGCCGTGAGAAACTCACGCAGCAACTGGCAGCCCCGTCCGCTCCCGACGCAGACCACACCACAAAGTGAAGCTGCCCCCCCAGCCCCCGTCTTTCCTCTCCCCCCCCCCCCTCGGGGGAAAACTCCCGGAGACAAGGGTGTAGCAAGTGCTAGCTTCTATGCTTTGTTTTCACCTGAGCACTATAAGTACCCGGCAATCAGTGCCTTGCAACCCTTGGGAAAAAATTCTATAGGTGAAAAGGATAAACAAGTCTAACCCCCAACACCTTATTACCTGGGTCTCTGATTCATCTATAATTCTTTGTTTCTACAGGGGCAACTGCAGCTGGTTGTGACTGGTCCTGTGTTCAGCTGGAACCTGGACGGTTGTAACCTCTGTGGGTTCCACTGCTACACCATCGGATTCTCCCTTTCAGGCAAGGGAGGCTTCTCACCAGCTGGGGAAGTGTATTCTTCAGCACTTGGCTCATCTCACGTATCTCTTCACTAGAACCCCCACCCAACTGGGGGGTTCATTCTGGGGTGGGCTGCGGGCAGGTCAGGCATGGGCCAGCATCCCCAGTCTCTGGGCAGTATCAGCTCTATGGCAGCATTCCCAGCCTCTGGGACAGTATCAGGCCCTACAGCAGTATCTCTAGTCTCTGGGGCAGTATCAGGCCCTACAGCAGTATCTCTAGCCTCTGGGGCAGTGTCAGGCCCCACAGCAATATCTCTAGTCTGTGCAGTGCTCCAAATTGACCTCACCTTATCTTTGAAAGCTAAATAAGCTAGGATCATCAGCAACATTTGGTTAGTTTCTAGAGGAAATTTGAACTCTTCAAAAGCTGGTAGAGTAGGCATAAGGAACTGGCTAAAGGTCTGGAAAACTTCTCTCACTGTCATTTCCTCACAGAAAGTACCATTCTTAAAGTAACCCCAATACACCCACTTAGTATGTGATAGCCACGTATCCACGTGCCTGCTGTCCAGAGCAAGTTAAAAATCAGTGAATTCCTCACCTTATCAGCCCATAAAACAAACTGGATAACAGCCACAGTAGCTTTGTTATAGGGCCCATGTTTAGGAAAAGGCCTGCAAATGGGCAAAATAAAGCCACAACCACATGCCACCCGAACCAGGATAAGTTAGACCACATGGCGTTACTTATCAAAGTTTCTATATCCAGTGAACAAGAATGAACAAGAAATTAGGTCACTTAAGAACTGTTATTCCCTTTTTTCTCTCAATGCCCTCAAGCCCCACGTCTGGGCACCAAAATCTGTCTTGGTTTTGAAAGAAGACAGGCTCTCTGCTAGAGAGAGGCAGGGCCTCTCTTGGAATGGATAACTCAAATCCCCTTCCCTCAAATTATTATAATTTAGAAAATTAAAACGGCTCTCAGGCAGAAATATGGGAATAGGAATAACAGTTCTTTACTAATAGGTATAACAAGGCAAACAAACAACAACAACTACAGCAATTAATAGCGAAAAACAGAACGCAGGGACCTTGACGGAGCTTGGTCCCACAAAACCCGGGGCAGTCTGTGGTCTCTGGGGACTTCAAAGAAAAGTACCAAGCTGGAACGGTGGGGAATCCCGGGCTGGTGGATCGGATGAAGTTCGGGAGCTCAGTCGGTGGTCACTGGAGGGCAGAGATGTCTGGAGGGAGGCCAGCGCGGGCCCGCGGTGCAGCAGCTCTTAAACAACGCCGAGGCAGTGGGACAGGATGCCCAGCCGAGGCAGCTCCAGCGGCAGCAAAAAGAGGAATCCGGATCTGGGCACACGAGCAGACGGACGGCAGCTCTCTCTCCAGGATCAGATCCCAGGCGTGCTAGTGAGAAACCCA
>JAJEOU010002756.1:0-22569 GCA_021534815.1 Acrocephalus arundinaceus
CTCTTCAGAGTGCCAAGATGTTATTAAGAGTGTTTGTCCATGCAACCCTTGGGCAGGTCATCTTTTAAAGACCTTTTCCATGATCCTTGGCTGCAGGGTGTTGATCTGCCCTAGAGGGGGAGAGATCCATGTGCACAGTTGGATCCAGATGCCTGGCAGGTAACAGCTCCACACATCTCTTGGAAATCAGTGGCAAAGCAAACCAGACTGGTTTTGTCCTGCCTGTAGCTCCGAGCAGGGGTCATCAGAAGGGAACACACAGCTCTTGGCTGAGCTGAGCTGGGGACCTGGTGTGGCAAGAACTGGTGGCCACCATCCCACCTGGTTTTGCTTGTCTGGTTCATCGATGGCTGGGGCCCTGGGCAGAGCACTGACAGCCTGGTCTGACCCCAGGGGAGGAGAAGGAGCCCCTGGAGAAGCTGTACCAGGTGGGGCTACTGCTGGAGACATCAAGGACAACCTGAAGGTTGAAAATTCCTCCACCTGGCCAGCTGAAGATGATGGACTTCGATTCTGGCACCTTCCTCAAAGACACACTCCACACCCAATTTTCAGGTGAGTCCACAGCTGGGGGGATGCTCCCAGATCTGGGCATGGCATGGCCTGGAGGGCACCAAAATTTCCCCCCTTTGCTGGGGCAGATGCAACAAATTCTTCATTGGACTGTACTGCTGCTTTTAGGCTCTGGGCAGCTGCTGAGGGGCTGGATCTGCCGTGGCTGGCTGCAGGCTGGGCACATGTCCTGCCCTCCTGCTCCGCTCCCAAGGGCAGCAGTGATGGGAAGCTTTGGGCCCAGCTCTGAGCACGGCCAGCATGGCCTGGGCACCGTGGGTGGCTGGGACAAGGGGACAGGAGCCTTCAGCTGACAGGG
Source organism: Acrocephalus arundinaceus (assembly GCA_021534815.1). NCBI lineage: Eukaryota > Metazoa > Chordata > Aves > Passeriformes > Sylviidae > Acrocephalus > Acrocephalus arundinaceus. The sequence goes on from JAJEOU010002756.1 coordinate 872, forward strand.
GTTTCTGGTTTCTCGCCTTGCAGCCGGGCTCTGCGGGTGCTGAGGCTGCTCTGGGCTCTGCCAGGGCTCTGCTGGGCTCAGCCCTGGGCACAGCTGGGCTCGCTCTGCCCTCACATTGCTCTGACAGCTTTGCATCAGATGAGCCCATTCTGAGCACAGCACCTGAGCTTTTCTGCTTTTGCAGGTGAGTGAGACTCTCCTGCAGGCCAAGAGATTGCAATTAGGGAAAAACATCCAATTGGCAAGAACCCAAGCACTCCATTCAGGCCCAGCTGAATGCCTGGATCTCCACAGGATGTTTTGTCAGTTCAACTCTTAATTTCTTTTTTGCTGGAATTGTGCAATTGCACTTTCTTCCTCCTCTAGAAGTGCCAAAAGTGGGCAAAACCTGGTGAGTGGGCTTTATTCCTGAGGCAGTGCAGTCTGGAGTTGATGGATGGAAAATTGCCCTTCTGCACCTCCAAACTAGAGCAAAAAGCTGTAAGTTGGATTTTGCATGTTTAAGAATCTCCTGACAGTTTCAGAGGGAATGTGCAGCTCAATCACAGGGAGAGAAGGAAGGGCATCTTCTAAAGGATTGGGCTGTGACAGAGTTTAGATTCCCAGTCCTGCTTGGAGCTGGCAGGGCAAAAAGCAATTTCCTCTTGTTTCACACCAATTTCTCCACAATTAAAAATAACAATATTGGAAACAAACCCCAAAATCTTTTGAAAAGGCTGCTGAGGTCAGTAAGATGGATCCATTCCATCAGCATATTTACAAAATAAATAACTGAGTTCTCTGTTTTCAACAGATCAGTTACTCTAAATTAAAGTTACAGAAGATTTTTCACTGCACACTTGGGTTTGTTTTTATCTTTAACATTTTATAGAGGTTTTTTTCTTCCCTTTTTCCTTTTTTTCCCCTTAAATCAGAAAACATGCCATAAAAAAGAAGTTTCCTATGCTGCTGGTTCCCATGTGGAGCAGCTCCCTTCCCGCTGGCGGAGCTGCTCCAGCAGAGCCTGGCAGCTCCTGGCCCTGCAGGGCTGAGGCTTTTCCCCGTTGCTGGGCACAGACTGATGGAGCAGCACTGCTGAACACGGGGACACACAGAGGGACCAGAGGCAGCTGCCTTTTTCCACCTGCAGCTCCAAGGCCCAAACTCTGAGCAGACAGGGCTGGAAGAGACTGGCAGGCTCCCTGTTTGCTGTGCTGCCCCACTTGTGCCCAGCCCAGCTCTGCGGGAGGCAGAGGGAGAAAAAGGGGCAGCTCCCTGCCAGCCCCCAGCCCAGGGACCCCTCTGGCCCTGGGGCTTGGGGCACTGTCAGCACCCGCTGCTCCAGCCACCGCTTCTGGCACCGGGACCCCTGAACCCCTTTCCTGGCCATCCCGCCCCTCCAGCCCCAGCATCCCCACTGGGGTTCCAGCAATCCCAGGGGTCCTCCCCTCTCAGGGTCCCTGCTCTGGAGTTCTGGGGGTCTCCTCTCTCAGAGTCCTGCTCAGGGAAGCCACGGCTCTCCTGGGGCTCACCAAACCCGGTGTCCCCCCCACCCCTGCCGGTCCCATGCGGTCCCCACGTGGCCCCGGCAAAGCTCGGAGGGCCCGGCCCAGAAGCCCAACCCCCAGTGTGGGTGGACACGCATCCCCCTGCACCCCATCAGGGCTCTGCTGCCACTGGGACCCCCAAAAACACCTCTCAGGGACCCCCGATGTTCCCTCAAGGGGCATCAGTGGCTCGGCTTTGGAGCCTGCGAACTCCAAACATCCACCCCATAAAACCCCAAACCCAGGACACCCAGGATATTTGGGGTGAGCTCCCCCTCCCCGGGCACCTGCGGGATGGGGGTGCTGGTCTCCAGCTGAAGGAGCTGCAGATACAGAGAGTGGTGAAAGCACGTGGGGCCTCCTCCAGCTCCTCCTCCTTCTGCTCCTCCTCTTCCTCTGACTCTGTCCCTCCTCCTCCTCAAAGCTGACACATCATGGGAAAGGGCTGGGTGTGTCCCAAACCGAGCTGGGGCAGTGGAAGTTTATGGAGGAACAATAGAAAAGGGGTGGGAGAGGGTGCACAAGGGGATCTGGGACCCACTGAGGGTCCCCCAGTTCACCCAAGGACCCCCATGCCCCAAGAGCCCCTCTAAGTGGGGAGCTCAGCCCAGGACCCGTCCCTGTTCTCCTCTCCCTCCCAAGACTGCTGGTGATCCCCCATGACCCACCCACCCCCCTAAACTCCTGCTGGGTCTGCACACAGGGACCATGTCCCCTCCCCCAGGATGATGAGGGGTCCTGGGCTGAGCCCCCCACTCAACCCAGGGTGTGGAGGGAACTGGGGGTCCTGGTGCTGGAAGTGGCTGCTCCCAGGATGAGCCCACTTGCTCTGTCCGTGTGGTTCCAGTTTCCTCAGCACTCCCAGTATGAGCCCAGTCACTCCCAGAATGATCCTGGTCACTTCCCTTCACTCCCTTGAGGATCCATCTTGCTCCCAGTATGAGCCCAGTCACTCCCAGTCATTCCCCATTATGATGCAATTTGCCCCCAGCACAGTCCCAGTTGTTCCCAGTTGCACCCACTATTATCCAGTGTGTTCCCAGTTGTCCCAATTGCTCCCAGTATAGTCCCAGTCATTCCCAGTATGATGCCAGTCTCTCCCAGAAGGGCCCCAGTCACTCACACATGTCCCCAGTTTCCCCCATCGTGTTCCCCCCAGTTCCACCCAGTACATTCCAAAGGGCTTCCAGTGCGTTCCCAGTCACCCCCTGCATGGTCTCAGACACTCCCAGTATATCCCAGTTGCCCTGAACATTCTCATAGTCATTGCCAGGCACTCCCAGTTACCCCAGCATGGTTCAGTTGTCCCCAGTTTTATCCCAGTCACTGCCAGTACATCCCAGTTGTCACCAGCATGCATCCTGCCATTCCTAGATCCTCCCAGGGCAGCCCCAGTAGGCTCTTAGCATGGGTTTAGTAGCTCCCAGTAACTCCCAGGCAGGTTGCATTGAAAGCCACCATAATCCCAGAATGATTCCAGTCACTCCCAGTATGACCTCAGTCACTTGCAGTCGAATCCCAGTCACTCCCAAAATGATGCCAGTGGCCCCCACTGTGATCCCAGTTCCTCCCTGTCAATTCCAGCATGACACCAGTAGCCTCCAGTATGATCCCTGTGACTCCTAGTCTCCCCCAGTATATCCCAATCACCCCCAGCATGATCCCAGTCATTCTCAGTTCCTCCCAGTTGCTTTCAGCATGATTCCAGCTGCTCACAGCCACTCCCAGTCAATCCCAGTAGGAGTCCAGTCACCCTCAGTGTGACCCCAGTCTCAATCAGCATGAACCCAGCTGCTCCCACTCTGATCCCACTATGATCCCACTTGCTGCCAGAATAGCTCCAATTGTTCCCAGTTCCTCCCAGTATGATCCCAGTTGTCCCTAGTATAGTCCCAGTCCCTCTCAGTATGGTCTCATGCACTCCCAGTTTTCCCCAGCATGGTCCCAGCTGTTCCCAATGTGGTTCCAGTCTCCCCACTATGGTTACAGACACTGCCAGTATATCCCAGTAAGGTTCTGGTTATCTCAGAATGATCCCAGTCTTTCCCAGTTTCCTCCAACTGCCTCCATCAGGATCCCAGTTTCTGTCAGTTGCATAGAGTGTGGTCCCAGTATAATTCCAGTATGATCCCAGTTGCCTCAGTTGTGGTCTCAGTCCCCTCAGCATGGTCCCAGTCCCTTCCAGTTGATCCCAGTTGCTCCCAATGTGTCCACATTTTCCTCCCAACAGTAGCTCCCAGTAACCCCCAGTCAGGATCTGTTCACACCCATTGTAATCCCAGTGGCTGCCAGGATGAACCCAGTAGGACCCAGTCACCCCCAGTTTGGTTCCAGTCACCCCCAGTATTGTTCAAGTCATTCCCAGATACTCCCAGTATTATTCCAGTGACTGCCTGTCACTCCCAGTTTGAGCCCAGTTGCTCCCAGTCACCTCCAGCATGGTTCCAGTCACAGCCAGCATCTTTCCAGTCATTCCCAGTCTGGTTCCAGTAGGATCCCAGTATGACCCTAGCATGGGCACAGCTGCTCCCATTTACCCCCACTGTGGTTTCAGTCTCTCCCAGTGTATCCCAGTTGCTCCCAGCATGTTCCCAGTAACTCCCAGTTGTCCTCAGTTACTTCCAGCCTGATTTCAGTTGCTCAAAGACACTCCCAGTCACCCTCAGTGCAGTCCCAGTTGCTGCCAGTATGATCCAGTATGATCCCCGTCTCCCATAGTATGGGCCCAACCTCTCCCATTGTGATCCCAGTAGGATCCCAGTTGCCCCCAGGCACCTTGCAGAGCCCCAGCCATGCTGTTTGCCCCCAGCCTGCCCACGGCCAGCCTGGGGCTGCTCCCGGGGCTTTCCTGTGCTCAGCATTGGCCTGGGCAAAGTGTTCTGGAGAGAGCCTGGGCAAGGAGCCTGCAGCCCCCAGGCCCTGGCCTGAGGCGTCAGCGCTGCCCCAGCAGTGCCCATGGCCTGTCCCTGCTGCAGCCCTGGCACTGCCACCCCAGCACTGTGCCCGGCCCGAGAGCACTCAGGCCCTACAGCAACACCAGGGCCAGCAGGGCAGCGGGGCAGGGCCACGGCAGCAGCACTGGCAACACCAAGGGCTGCTGCTGCTGCTGCTGCTGGGCACAGCTGCTGTGCCAGCACTGATGTGCCCCCAGCTCTGCACACAGACATTGCTGCTGCAGCTGCAGAGAAGGGAACCAAAAGGGCATCTCTGCAGAAACCTTGGCTAAAAGGAGATCCTTTAGTTTGTTAGAGCCACCAAGAGTGCAGCCGCTAATTGACACTGTCTGTGGCCACAGGGAAAGTGGAGAAACAAAATAAGAAATGGCACAAACAGTGAGATTTCTTTGTGAATAATATTAAAAAAAATTAAACACAAGAAAAAAACCCACAACCAAACTAATAAGACCTAAGAAAGATGACATTTATTACAAGTGATTTGCAGAAATTCACCAGCAGTTTAATGTTCCTGAACACATTCAGTAATCAGTCTCCACACTGCAGCCCGGAGCTCCTGGTTTCTCAGGCTGTAGATGAGGGGGTTCAGGGCTGGAGGCACCACCGAGTAAAGAACTGACAGGGCCAGATCCAGAGATGGGGAGGACATGGATGGGGGCCTCAGGTAGGCAAACAGTGCAGTGTTCATAAACAGGGAGAGCACAGCCAGGTGAGGGAGGCAGGTGGAAAAGGCTTTGTGCCATCCCTGCTCCGAGGGGATCCTCAGCACGGCCCTGAAGATCTGCACATAGGAGAAAACAATGAACACAAAACAACCAAATACCAAACAGGCACTGACAGCAAGAAGCCCAACTTCCCTGAGATATGAGTGTAAGCAGGAGAGCTTGAGGATCTGGGGCACTTCACAGAAGAACTGGCCCAAGGCATTGCCATGGCACAGGGGCAGGGAAAATGTATTGGCTGTGTGCATGAGAGCATTGAGAAAGGCACTGGCCCAGGCAGCTGCTGCCATGTGGGCACAAGCTCTGCTGCCCAGGAGGGTCCCGTAGTGCAGGGGTTTGCAGATGGACACGTAGCGGTCATAGCACATGATGGTCAGGAGGGTAAACTCTGTTCCAAAAAAGAAGAAAATCAGAAAGACCTGTGCAGCACATCCTGCATAGGAGATGTTCCTGGTGTCCCAGAGGGAATTGTGCATGGCTTTGGGGACAGTGGTGCAGATGGAGCCCAGGTCGGTGAGGGCCAGGTTGAGCAGGAAGAAGAACATGGGGCTGTGTAGGAGGTGGCCGCAGGCTACGGCGCTGATGATGAGGCCGTTGCCCAGGAGGGCAGCCAGGGAGATGCCCAGGAAGAGGCAGAAGTGCAGGAGCTGCAGCTGCCGCGTGTCTGCCAATGGCAGCAGGAGGAAGTGGCTGATGGAGCTGCTGTTGGACATTTGCTGTCTCTGGGCATTGGGTACTGCCATGGAGAAAAGCACAGAGAAGAGTTAGAGGAAATAGCTGTAACCAAAATCAAAGCAATTTCCCATACACCCTTTCCTGGAACACACAGACACCGGTAAATGTTCAACCATTACTTTGATGATTCTTTTTGTCCCTTTCAATTCAGAATGTTCCGTGATTCTTTTATTACAATTCCTGTTCTGCTTCTCTCATCCTCCTCTTATCTATAATCAAAAAAAGAAAAAAGTAAACCATTTAAAAATGTTATAAGCTAAAGTAACAAGCACACCTTTATTTGAAACTTCCAGGTGTCCCAAATGGAATGTTGCACACCCAGCCCCTCAGTTCAGCAACCTTTAAAGTTTATTAATTAACATGTTCAACAGGAAAATCCAAAAGGTAATTCAGTTGCCCCAGTCACACACGCCTGGGTCAACCCATTGGAGTAAGCCAAGGGCTTATTTGCATCATTCTTTTATATGACTGCTCACACTCTGGTTAAAAACCAAAATGTTTTTCTTGTAGGCACTCTTCCTGATAATAAGACTATACAGTCTTTCAGAAATGTATTTAAGTCTGCTAATTGTTCTAAAATCTAAGAGAAGGGGGGGGTACCTACTAGAGATAATTAAGGATTATACATATAAATGTATGTAATAGTAGTTGAATAGAGTTAATAAAGAATTAGTTTTATAATTATATAACAGTAGTTACAAAGCAAAAAATAAATGACTAATGTATAAAAAGCAAAAATCTTTATGTCATCACCCAAACGTTCCCATCCTTCTCCAAACTATAAATTGAAAACACTCTCAGGAAAGCTCCTGATCTTTACAGCAATGCCAGGCTTACCTTCTTTTGGCAAGTGTCCTCCGCAGTTGTGCCAGGCTGGTGTGGAGCTGGGAGCAGCCCTGCCCCACACAGCCCCTCTCAGCAGCAGCAGCAGCAGCAGCAGCTGCCCTGCTCAGGGTGGCTCCTTCCCCCCACAGCTTCTCCCCAGCGCTGGCAGCAGCTCCCCGGGCCGGCTGAGAGCTGTCCCTGGCAGGCAGCAGAGTCCCTGGGCCAGCACAGCGCCCTGGGCTGCAGGACCCTGCTCTGCACCACAGCCCTGGGCACCCCTGGCTGCAGCCCCGGCTGCTCAGCCCTGCAGCAGAGCCTGGCCCCAGGGAGCTGCCTTGTGCTGGGCCTGGCCTGGGGCAGCAGGGAAACCCAGCCCTGCCTAGGGCCACATCCCTGCCCTGCAGCAGCTCCCACAGTGCTCCTGGAAGGTGCTCCAAGCTGTGGGATGTGGCAGCTTCAGGAGATCCCTGCAGGAGCTGCAGCTGCTCTTCCCCCAGCCACAGAGTGACTGTTTGCAAGCCTGGGAGGATTTCTCCTGCAGTGAGCCCTGAGTGAGCTCTGCTCTGTGCTGCCAGCCCAGGCTGAGCTGAAGCCCTGTGTGCCTGTGTGCTGTGCCCAGGGTGGCTGCAGGCAGTGCCCCAGCCCTGCTGGGCTGGCAGAAAAGCTGCTCATCCAGAGAAATATGTTTTTAAGCTCTTCTTGGTTACCAGGATCTCCCTCTGGATGATGCGCTCAGCCCAGCTCATCAGCACAGACACAGCACAAGGACTTTAATGACCCTCTCAGGGCTTTGTGCTGAGGCCCTGAACATCAGTCCCTGAGAGGGAGCTGAAGAAACCTCACAGGAACTCCAAGTCAGAAGCCAACTCCAAAGTTTCTGGAAGTTTTAATGGGTCCCACTGAGGGACACGACACAGAAAGTGTCCCCAGGCCCCAGGCAAAGCAGAGAACTGCAGGCAGTGATGACAAGAGGGGACAAAGAGAAGCCAAGGCTTGGTGCCCTGGGCCACAGCAGCCTCTGTGCCAACAAGGACACTGAGGAGACATCTTGTCCTGAGGCCCTGGGCCTCCTGGCACAGCCCCAGCAAGGCTGGGCACTGTCAGCCCCTTGTGCTGCCCTCAGCATCCCCCTCCCATGCCAGTGGCCTCCAGGATGTGCTGGAAGGAGTCCCTGGGGAAGGAGCCTTGGTCAGCAATGGCCCTGGGGGGCTCCTTCATGCTGCCAGGGACTGCAGGTTTTTCCAAGGACTTTGGGTTTGGCTTTTGCCTTGGAGTCTCTGAGAGGTTTGTGCAATCCTGGCCTCCAATTCTCTGCTTTAATGAGTCCCTTGAGATTCTTAGCCAGTAACAAAATTCAATGGGGCTCATTAATACTTTGAGATACTCAAGTTGTTTAAGGTACTTTAGATTTTCCTTCCCATCCTGAGTCCCCGAGAGGTTTTTTATGTTATCCTGGCCTCCAATTCTCCCCTCCAAAGAGTCTATGAGGAGCCTGAGTTGGGGATGGACCTCAGGTGGACCCACAAATGATTCAAGACACTTTGGGTGTCTGCTCTGACTTTGAGTCCTGGCAAGGTTTGTGCAATGTCCTCTCAGCCCTGAGCTTCCAGGGCTCAGCACCAAATGCTCCACGGGGCTCATTAGGATCAAGCAAGTGCTGACAAACCATGGCTGTGCCTTGATTTCCCTCTGGCCTGGTGCAGTTGATTCGGAAGTTTTCCTGCTGCAGTTATGGAGAAATATATCAAAGACATTTGGAAATATATATTCCTTTTTTAAAGGTTGTATTTTATTACTTTTCTTATTACTCATGAGGTGATTTCAGCATTTAGTGCCTAATACTGACCCAGGGACTCTCCTTTGGAGGTCTGGCCTGCTCACAGAAGCTGTGCCTTGAGGTCTGACCCAGTGTGGACAACCTTGCTCCACATTCCCCAACCCCATCCTGTCTCTCCTCACTCAGCTGGGACTGGCTTTGCTCAGACAACTGGCTGCACTCAGGCAAAGAGGAGTTTTCGTCCTTTTTTATCAATCTAGGACTCCTAAGTTTCAGACAATCTCCTCAAGTGCTAATTGTTAAAAACCAATATGATTATGGACAAAGACCCTCTAAATAAAGTTAGAAAGTTGAATTCTTATTAACACCAGAGGGTGTCCTGGGAGTTGTCTCGTCCCAAGATCTTACATACAATGCATATGAATAACTTGAGCACCTCCCATCCCCGTTCTCTATTAAAATGAGGGTATCAGTCCTTCATGTGTGCGCAGTTCTTCTCTTGAATTGGGTCAGTGTTCTCAAATTAGGTCAGTGGTCTTGCAGGATTAAGTAAGGATTGTCTTGCTCAGGCCTCTGTGACCCTCTGGCACAATGCAATGTCCCCTGCTTCATGATTGATTGATATAAAGTCCAAATGCTGGTCATTGTTTTACTGGTTTTAATCTGTTCTAATAACAGGTCACTTATTCCACTTCCTTCTATAAACAATACTAGAATGAACTCATAATGGCAAACAATACATCTATTAGCTCTAGTTAAAGCATGTGATAATCCTTAACTTATCTTTTGCTTATCTAAATTACATCCTGATCAATATGAATTGCTTCCAACCCTCAGCTAATATCTTGATTCTTTAAAATCATGATAATTTCCCCACTCCTTCTTCAAGGTTAGTAAATTCTTTTACTAATATATAGATTCTTCTTTATCTAGCCAAGCTGTCCAATAGGTGTCTCTAAAAACTGTACCATATGCTCTTGATATTGAAGGTAAAGCTGCTGCTCACTGCAGCATTCTCCAATTCCAAATAAGTATTGAAACAGACAAGATCAAACTTAGACCAACTAAAATGAGAAAAACAATAATTTCATGAACCAAGGTATTCACCAAGCCAGTCGCTGTTGGTGAGAGCACATCCCAACAATGATGGGATGGGCCTTCTTCTAACCTTTTAAATACTCTCTGTATAGTCTCTGTATCATGGTGCATTGTAATCAGGGTTCTGTTACCATCATCTTTAATTTCTTTAAGAATTTTCTTTAATTCATTTTGTTTCAATAATTGTGCAACCAAAGTTAAGTTCATCTCTATGGTCACAGGAGATATTTCTTGAACAGTAGTCAAGTTTGCCTTTTTATGTTTGTGTGATATGACAAGTGCCTGTTTGGAAATTGGATAAAAAAATAATTAAAAATTATATAAAATAAATAATTAAAAAGCCCCTACATTGCCTTTGCATATAAACTCCAATTGTTCCCTCATTGAGCAGGGTTCTAATAGTTCACCACCTTCCTTCAACTTTCCATGCCAACGTTCTGTGTTCAGAAGGATAGAGTACGGTCCCCTCATGATTTACCCCTAAAGCAAAAATATTTTATATAATATTTATATGTTATTATTACTATTTATTCATTATTATTCATTATTTTATTATATTATATATAATAATTAGTTATTATTATTCATTATTATTCTTTATTCAGTATTATTATTTTTATTCATTATTTTTATTCATGATCCTGCTCTTCTATGTTTTCCCATTCTGGTAATATAAAAAAAATAAATTAGAAGTTATAATAAATATAATATATAAATAATATAATAAATATAGTAAATCAATATGTAATATTAATATAATATACAATAAATATATATAATACATAATATATAATATATATTATATTATATATATAAAAATATAAATATATATAAATACAAAAACATAAAATATTAATTATTTAAAGTATATAAATATATAAAACATATAATATAAATATAAAAAATTATAATAAATAAATATAATATAAAGTTATATAAATAATATAATAATAAGTTATTTTTGATAACTTCCACTGGCTGGTACCTGATGCCAATATGGAAGATTGTAGAGGTTGTTGCAATTTAACCATATCACTGCCCATTACCATCAATTTGTTCATTAATACTTCTGAATTCATTGTGTTTAAAACCCCCAATCCCTTCCCTAATAACCCAGTGAGGTCTCCATTCTGGACCTGTAAGGCACACGCCTCTGCAGCCAGGTGGTCCAATCCATAACAGAGGTCTTTAAAAATGGAGCACACTCGGGTTGAATGGGAGTCATTCACCTGCATTGTCATCTCTACCCGTTTTAATGACCGCTTTGGATTAACTAGAAATTTTTGAATTCCTGTCTCCTTAACAGCATATGGCCCAATTTTGGTAATTGTAGGAGTTACGGGTTCTAAAGTGGTTTGAGTAGCTGTGGTGTCTCTTAGTGTTGGCACTGGTCGAGTTATCTTAACCTCATCTTTTTGAGGGTCAGTGCATATTTGAGTTATGTTGCAGTCAATCTTAAAATCCTTAATTGCACAACCTTCTATTTTGAGTCTAAACTTGGAATAGTTGGTTAAGCATTTGTCACAGCATTCAGAACTAACTTAAATAATTTTCATGCATTCTTGATAAAATTCATGGAATCCATCCTGAACAAACACATATTCACATCCCCAAACATTTCTTCCTTCCCACACAGTTGCATTTGTAACTTTTAGCATCTGACTCAGAGACTCAGAGACTCACGGGAGTCAAAATCATAAAAACTTTCTCTTGGCACTCATATGTACCAGTCACATTATATACAAGTGGTGCTGCCTTAGCTGTGGCTATAGCCATGGTCACAAATGCCACAACTCTTCAGGCTGTATCTACCTGATTATCCATTACAACTACAAGCCTTTCTATTCTTTGAAGAGTTGTTAAACTATACTTATCATTTCACCCACACTCTATTTATTTTCCTGAGAAAGTTTTCATTTCAGTTCGTTTTCACCTGGTATAACTTTCCAAAGTCCCTCAGGAGCCTTCTTCACTTAGGAGTGATGGATCCAGGTGCTTTGTTCCTTGATTTTGATTGCAGTAAAGGTGGTGAGGAGCACTTGGAATGGTCCCTCCCACTGTGGTTCCAGGGTCTTTTCTGCAAAAGACTTGACATACACATAATCCCCAGGCTGCACATCATGTACTGCTTCATCTAATTCTCTGCTTTGAGCCCCAGCCACATGTTCCTCAATTTCCCTAAGTTGTTTGTTTAGGGCCATCCTATATCAGTGTAGGGTTTCTACCCCTGAGTGGGTGTTGTCCCTTCTTGAGTTCCATATGGCCTTCCATACAATATTTCAAAGAGACTTAGTTCTTCTTTTATTCTTGGCTTGGTCCAAATTTGTAGCAATGCTAATGGAAGAGCCTGAGGCCAAGGTAACTTTGCCTCTTGTCCCAGTCTTACAATTTGCTACTTAATCAAATGATTCATTTTCTCTACTTGGCCTCTTGACTGAGGATGATGTGGAGTGTGAAGTTCCCAGTCTGTGCCTAGGTGGCAGCTAATTTGCTGCACAATTTTTGAAATGAATTGTGGCCCCCTATTTGAGGTCATTGTGGCTGGGACTCCAAGTCTGTTCTGTGGTATTATTTCCTGTAACAATGCTTTGGTTACCTCCTGCGCTTTGGCAGTTCTGGTAGGGAAAGCTTCTGGCCACCCTGAAAAGGTATCTGTTAACACCAATAGGTATCGATACCCCTCTCCTGGGTAGTTCTGAAAAATCAATTTGCCATTGCTCCCCAGGCCTATAAACTTTTCCACTTTGTCCAAGCTTTGATTCAGGAATATTTTTGGTGTTAGTTTGGAGGCAATGGCTACATTGATGGGTCATCTGAATTACTGTACTTGGCAAATTTTTAGCTATAATTCTGTCCTTCTAATAGTTATACAAAGCATCCGTTCCCCAATGCGTTTTTTCATGTTCCTCTTTCACTAATAACCATAACATATAAGAGGGGATCACAAGCCTTCCTTTCACTTCATCTGTAGTAGCCCACAGTTCTTGTTTAGAACTTCAATTTTTCTTTTCAATAAATCTTTTTTCCTTTTTTTGTTCCTTTCCTTACCTTCAAAAAAAATCTGTCCATCTGGAATTAAGGCTGCTTCTACTGTTTTAATAATTACCTCACCTTTCGCTGCTTTTTTTGCCTGTCTGCCAGCTAATTACCTTCCTTCAATTCAGAGCTCACTTTTTTTGGTGTACCTTGATGTGCATGATGGCTACCTTTTCAGGTAGCTGGACTGCCTCCAACAGTTTTATTATCTCTTGTGCATGTTTAATACTTTTTCCTTTTAAATTCAACAGTCCTCTTTCTTTCCAGATGGCTCCATGTGCATGAACTACCTCAAATGCATACCTTGAATCAGTGTAAATATTAATTTTTTTTTCCTTTTGCCAATTCTAAAGCCCAGGTTAAGGTAATTATTTCAGCCTTCTGTGCCAAAGCGTTGGCTGGTTTTGGCCCAGGCTCTGTTACCTCTCTGCTCATGGTAACTGCATACCCAGCATGTCCTTTTCCACTGATCACATAGCTGCTTCCATCACTAAACCAGGTCTCAGTGTCCTCGAGAGGGATGTCCTTCAGGTCTGGGTGACTGGAGTAGGTGGCTTCGATGGTCTCCAGGCAATCATGGATCACCGGTTCTCCCACACTCCCACTGAGGAAGGAAGCTGGGTTCACAAGATTGGTTACCACAACTTCTACATCATCTTGTTCTACCATTGTGGCTTGGTGTTTCAAGAATCTCTGCAGGGAAAGCCAGTGTCCACCTTTTACCTCCAGGACTACAGACACTGTGTGGGACACTAGCACAGTCATCTTCTGACCTAGGGTGAACTTGAGTGCTTCTTGAATATTCACTGCCACTGCTAAAACAGCTCTGAGACTCCCTGGCCATCCCTTAGCTGCTGCATCCAGCTGCTTAGAGAGGCAGGCGACTGCCCTGCCATACGGGCCCAGGTCTTGTGCTGGTACTCCCAAAGCAATCCCCTGCTTTTCCTGAGAAAACAAAAGGAATGGTTTACTCATGTCTGGGAGTCCCAGGGCTGGAGCTGGTATGAGGCCTTCTTTAGCTGGTCCAAGGCTCGTGTTGCTTCTTTCATCCATTGGAGGTCTCTGTTTCCTTCTGTAATCAAGGCATACAGGGGTTTGACTAACAGCCCATAATTGTAAATCCACAGTCTGCATCACCCCGTCATGCCCAAAAAGGTTCTCAGTTCTTTTGCTGTCTGGGGTTTTGGGGTCTGGCATATTGCTTCCTTGTGATACTGTCCTAAGGTTTTCTGTCCAGCACTGACCTGGTAGCCCAAATAAAGAACTGTTTGCCTCACCAGCTGGACTTTCTTCTGGGATACTTGATACCCCTGTAGACACAAAAGTTTTCGGAGGCTTACCATCCACTCCACACATACCTCTTGAGTTTTGGTAGCTCTCAGGAGGTTGTACACATACTGTAACAGCTGTCCTTCTCCTGATGGAGCTTCCCAGGATTCCAGAGCATTTGCAAATTTTTCTTCAAATATTGTGGGAGAGTTCTTAAATCCTTGGAGTAGAACTGACCATTTGAGCTGAGTTTTGTGTCCAGTTTTGGGGCTTTCCCATTCATATGCAAAAATTTTCTGGCTGACTTCAGGGAGAGGAAGGCAAAAGAAAGCATCCTTTAAATCTAGAAGAGCAAACCAGGTTAGTTCAGGTTTAAATCGAGTTAACAAGGTCTAAGTTTTGGCAACCACTGGGTACAAATCTTCAGTTACCTTATTAACAGCTCTTAAATCTTGTACTAACCTATTTGATCCTTTGGGCTTCTTTATTGGCAGAATAGGAGTATTAAAATCAGATTGACATTCTTTTAATAGTCCTATTTGCAAAAAGCTTTCAATGACTGGACTGATCCCTTCCCTGTCTTCCATTTTCAAAGGATATTGCTTAACCCTTGCTGGCTGTTCCCCTTCTTTGAGCCTGATCTGTATTGGTAGTGCATTCTTTGTTCTCCCTGGTATATTGGAAGCCCACACCCCAGGAAATACCTGGTCCATTATTTCCTTGAAATTTTCTTCTTCATTTGCAGCTTCAGTTTCTTTGGTAATTAGCATTAAGCTTAACAATTCCACATATTGTTGATCTTTTACCTCCAAACTGATTTCCCCATTTTTAAATATTATTTTTGCTTCCAACTGCTCTAGCAGATCCCTGACCAAAAGTGCAGGTGGAGCATTAGGCATGTATAAAAATCGATGAGTTCCCCACTGTTTTTCCCAACTGATACCTCAGTGGTTTGCAAAAATACTCTTTTTCAGATTGGCCAGTGGCCCCCCTTACCATACCATAATCATTTGTTAGAGGTATCAGGGCCTTATTCAGCACTGAATATGCTGCCCCTGTGTCTATTAAAAATTCCACCTCTTTCTCTTTGTTCCCCAGTTTGACTATACCCAGAGGGTCCCCTGGGGTAGGGCCCTCCGGTCCTCCTCAGTCCTTCTTCACATGAGCAACCACCCCTTCTCCTTTCCAATCATCTCTTCTCTGTTCCTCACCCCTTCTTCATTCTGGGCACTGGTTCTTCCAGTGTCCAAATTTCTTACAAAATTCACATTGGTCTTTTCCCCGTCGGAGTGGTCCTGGTTTCAGTGGACCTTGGTTTTCCTTTTTCTTCCTCTCTTCCTACTGCTACCAATTTCCTCATCCCCTGTTTATATCCCTCTTCCCAATTTCTAAAAACTCTCCACGTCTCCTCCAGCAAAGTCTCCAAGTTCCAGCTGGCTGGGCTCTGAGTCTTCTGGAGTTTCCACCTGATATCTCCTCTAGATTGCCCTAAAAACAAATTTACCAATTGTTGTGTTCCTTCATCAGATCCAGGGTCCAGGGTGGTGTGTCGACACATTGCATCTCACAAATGATCTAAAAATTCAGAAGGTGTTTTAGAGGGACCATGATGAATAGCATATAGGGCTGACCACTTCATGGTCTTAGGGTTTGCTCTCTCCAGCCCTTTCGCTATCAGTTCTTGGTATCTCCTCAGCCATCCTGATCCCTCCAGGTTATTGGGATTCCAACCAGGATCTTGAAGAGGAAGTACATCCTTAACATCCTCCTGTGTTGTTCTACAATCATCCTTGGCCAGATCCCCAGCTACCTTCAAAACCAATTGCTTCTCTGTCTCTGTTAAAGCATCAAGCAGTAATTGGAGGTCAGCCCAATCATGCCTATGCTGCTTAATCATGAACCTCATTTTCCTGGCAATGCCTGCTGGGTCACTCTGATAACTTAGCAATCTTTTCCCAAGCCTCCAAATCTATAGTAGAAAAGGGAACCTTAATTTGCCCTGTTGTCCCCTCAGAGGTTATTGCTTCCCTTAGAGGTGTCTGTATGACCTCTCTAGTTTGTTTCTGGGTCCTTGATGCTATAGGACCCTGTGGGAGGGGTTCAGGTTCATCCCACTCACTGCCCCTACTGAGTAGTGGTGGGCACAGTTTGGGTGGCTCTCCTGGTTCAGGAGTTGGTGGGGAAACCCCTACCTCAATTGCTGTTCTCCCAAAGGAAGATGAAGCAGAGGATGAAGTGGGGGAGGCTGGGGTTGATGGTAATTCTGAATCTGTCTCCCCTACCACCCCTCCCCTCTCCCTTTTTCTAGGGAGCGGTCTAAGCAAATCTACCATTTCTTGTTTCAGAGCCTCTGCTTGGTGTACCTTGTCAGGATGCGTGCATCTTTGCTTTATTGAACACGCACTACAGCATTGTTTGGGTTTTGCCCTGGTAGCTTTATTATCCTTTCCAAGAGCTAATACTAAGGGGTCAGAGAGTGGCCTAATCCCACAATCCCTGTGTCACTTGGGATGGTTCTGAAGAGTGAAAACATGTCAGCATGAGCAACCTCCTGCAAGTTCTGTTCATGCCTAAGGGAAAGCATTAGCTGTAAAAGTGTTTCATAATCCAGTGTACCAGCTGAGGGCCATTTCATCCCCTCTTCAAGCCTGTAAAGTGGCCACCATTGTGTGCAAAACTTAACAAGCTCCCTATTGGTTTCTGTACCACCATAGCCCGCCAGCTCTTTCCAATGTGTCAAAATATATCCCAAGGGACTACTTTTAGGAATGTCTTTACTCTCACTTGCACCCATGCTTAAAGTTCTTCTACTCTCAAAGCTTTTGAATCTTATCCCAGCTCCAAAGCTTCACCTGGTATTCCTCTGGTACAAAAATATAGTAGTCAAACTCAACCCTAAGGATCTCTGCTGGTTTCTGTAGGATTCCTGAAATCCTGTTCTCTAACAACTCAAATATTTTACTACTGCCATGTGCCTCCTGACAGTTACCAACAAAATCTGTAGAGCTATCTGGATGGCCTTTTGCTCCTCTGTATGACAGAGAGCACAAATTCCACTTCTAGGTGCCTTCCACCTAAATATTCATTGGACCCACAGCTCCTGGCAAACTACATAAAATACAATCCACGGGTTACAGTTACAACACTTCCTTGGACAGGTAAATTCCTCTGGACTGCGCTCTCACTTCCTGTACCTTCTATTCCTGGACATGTAACTTTACCAATAAAAGGAAAAACAGCTTGTTAGTTTTGAAGGAAAAAAGTTAGCAATAAGCCAAGTCCATTAGGCTCTACAATTATAACTTTTGACACAGGACGGCAGTGTTACCTCAGAAATGGGGCTCAGAGTTCTAATTGCTGGCAAGAAAACAAGTAGTTATATTCTTTCACCACGGGATGGCAATACTCTCCTAAAAATGCTCACCACACACACTACACCAATGGGAGGAAAAGCTCCTTTTTATTTGATTGAAAGGCAATCACACAACAGAATCACACACCTCAAACACTCCCCACAAGCACTTACACAAAATAACAAAACACAAGCTCGTTTCCTCCCTCTTCAAATTGCTGGTTACAAATTGCTAGCAAACCAAGTCCTCTGTTGGAGCTTGCACTGGGTATATTGCGGTTAAAATGTGTTTAGAAATGTCAAACAGCCTTACATATACCGTAGCAAGTGTGTAGCTGAAAGTCAAACATATCTCTTGCCGCGGTGTAATCAAAGCACAGATGGAAACCCTACAAAGTACAGGCCAAGCTTTGGCAGAAATTTCACTACACTGCACAAAGAGCTTTGTGGATCTTAGATGTAGTTCTAAAGCTTTATGAAATTCTGACCAAGCCTCTGCTGCCACTTGACTTAAAATATTACAAAGCACAGCGTGGACTATATCAGCTGCGCGCCTCAGTGCTACAGATCCCTCGGATGCCTCTGCCAGCGCTGGGCGTAAGCTCCGGACTCTGCTTCCTCCGCGCACTCAAAGCTGCTGGGTTTCCCTTTTCTGTTAAAACTCAACTCCAAACACTAACAATATTGGACTCACAAGAAACCAGCCATGGGTGCCTCACGGCCCTAAACATACACTCAGCCAGGAGTTTCAACAAAGTCTGGCTTAAAATCTGAAAAATTCTGGCCGAGACACAGCACAAATCACTCTGCGAGACTGGAGAGGGACGGGTAGCTCTCATCCCATGCCTCCTCTCCACTCCTCCACAGCTAGGAACCACCTGCACTTTGTTAAAATGCCCCCCTACATGCTAGCAATCTCAAACTTCACAAACAACCAAGTATATTCCTTCACAGTTAAAACAAAGACACAAAATGAAAGCTTTTTGAGGCTTTTGAGGCACAGCCCAAAGCTGCAAAACATGGGTCCTGACGGTTGTCAGAAATGATCTATTAAAATACAGATGTTGATCCAATATCAATACCCAACAGACAAAAAGACTCTCTAACAGTTTAGAGTTAGGAAATGTATGTTTTATGCAACACAGCCAGGCAGTTCTGTGGGATCACTCCCTAACAAGCACTGCAAAATTACAAGTAAATACAGAGTCTATTTATTTATGAAAGCATTGAATATCCAAAATACAAATACATATTCATAACCCTGACACCTCCCATTCTCCGCTTTGTATGGCAATTAGCTTAAAGGCTATTAAGCATGTGTAGTTTGC
This sequence comes from Acrocephalus arundinaceus, assembly GCA_021534815.1. Lineage (NCBI taxonomy): Eukaryota > Metazoa > Chordata > Aves > Passeriformes > Sylviidae > Acrocephalus > Acrocephalus arundinaceus. Next base: position 19,494 of record JAJEOU010002756.1, read on the forward strand.
TCTCTGAATTGAGTCTGTTGTCCTTTTTATGGGCAGGGGTCAAAAAAGGAGGAAGGAAAAGGAGTCTTCCTCATTCCAAACTTTCAACCTTTTCAATGGATAACAAGACAAATGAAGGTTGGAAGGACTCCAGCTTCCCGGCTCCATGACTGTTCAATGAGTTTCTGGGTGTTAGAAGATTTACAATTGTCTGTGTTCTCTTAGATCTATTTATCAATTTCTCCGTTTCTCATTATAAACACAAAATGACATGCAATTAGTTACTTAGATCTGGGTTAGCTTATCTGAGATACGGTTTTTTTAACTAACCATTAACTCTTAATTATTTTTAGCAAAGCAAATAATTCCATCAAAGCCTATCTTTAACTACAATCTTAACTTTTCTAAAATCCATAATTCGTAAAATTAGTGTCTAAAATGCATGGTGCCCCACATTGGCCCCAGGAAAATGCTGCCCCACGGCCACACAGCCCCTTTCCAGCCACATCCCACTCAAACTTCCCATTTGCTCTTTGTCTTTCAGTCTTCACATGGTTATGAAGCCACTTCTGCTCCAGGAGCCTGATTGGAAAACCATTAGTTCCATAACTCGGGGACAAGACATTAATGACAAAAATGCTCATCCCAGCAGAGACAAGGCAGGGGCAGAGGAAAAGGGAGAGCAAGGCCCAGGGGACAGGGCTGCAATGGTGATGGCTGTGAGGTCACTGCCACTGCAGCATCCTGGCTGGCCCTCAGCAAACATTCTGGCCAGAAGTGTTGGGAGCTCACCCAGAACATCAGATAACCCAAACAACAGAGATTCCATCCTTAGAGAGGGGGTTTCACTGTGTCAGGTTGCACAAAGCTCCTGCTCTTGGAGCATTCCTGGAATGGGACATCCATTTCTCTGGAAAAACAGTTGTAGTTTTTGCCACTCTCATTGTAAAATATTTCTTCCTTCTAACAAATACAAATCCATCCTCGTTCAATTTAAAGATATTGGCCCTTGTTCTGTTACTGCAAGATTTGGGAGCAAATACCTTTGACCACTGTTTCCATTTTCACAGACCTTGGAAAGAACCCAAAAATCTCTCAAGGTGGGAGTTGGGGGTCTCATCGCATAATCAGGATATAGGGGTTTGTGGCTCTGGGCTCAGGGCTGTGGAGACTGAGGAGAGAACAGAAGTAGCCTGGGAGGAATTGCAGTGGTTCCACAGATGGTGGAATTTTCTTCATTGTAGAAAATAGCCTGAGAAGGAAATAATGGCACCAAGGGCACCTGGGGAGGCCCAGACTGGACACCAGGAGGAAGGAATTTCTCTCCCAGGGCAGGGCTCTGCTGCAACACATTCTCCAGAAGGAGTCTGGAGCAGCCCAAGGCTTTGTGTGCCCAGGCAGAGGCAGGCAGGATGCAGAGCTGTCAGCAAAGGAAGGGGCCAGCCAGGTGTGGCAGCCGGGGGATGATGACAGCCTGCAGGGACAGAGGCACAGGGCAAAGCCCTGACCTTGGGGCCCCCCAGAGCTGCTCCTGCTGCAGGCCCAGGGCCCATGCCAAAGCTGGGGCAGCCAGAAAGCTGTGCCCATTTCTGTTCATTGCTGCTCTGATGAGGATGGATCCTCAGCCACTAGGATGTTGCTGATGAATTTCACTACTCCAGAGGCCCCTTTTATCTTGAGCTCTTCAGTTCAGGAATTCAGTGAGAAAAGCTCATAAACAGTTGCTCAATACAACTGAAAAAGTTGTATCCCTCTGGGGATAATTTAACTTTTCAATTCTTCTGTGGTTAATGACGCAGATTTCAGAAGTATATTCAAAGTGAATTTACTATACTGAAAACAATGCAGAGGACAACTGTTTTTTTCTAGTGAAGCTTTCTTTTTCCTTTTTATAGATTGATATCAGCAATGTCCAATTGATATTTACCCCCAGCATCTTCTAATGCAGTCTGAAGAGATCTGAAAATCAAGACCCTTCATGTCTTCAAATCAATCATACTTTGTCCTAACCCCCTCCAAATCCTGCCACTCCCATGGATAAGAAATATTGTGAAATCAGAAATGCTCCAGCAGGAGCAGGGCGGTGATTCTTCCCCTGTTCTTGGCACTGGTTGGGCAGCACCTCGAGTGCTGTGTCCAGTTCTGGGCCTCCCCAATTTTGGAAGGACATGGAGGGGCTGAAACGTGTCCAGAGAAGGGCAACAAGGCTGGTGAGGACTTTGGAACACAAGTCCTGTGAGAAGCGGTTGAGTGTGAGTGTGAGCCTGAGTGTGAGTGTGAGCTCATCACTCTCTACAACTCCCGGACATGAGGGTGCAGCCAGGTGCGGCTCAGGCTCTTCTCCCAGAGAAGGGTGACAGGACAAGAAGACACAGCTTTAAACTGTACCAGGGGACATTTAGGCTGGACAGTAGGAAATATTCTTCCTCACGAGGATGATTGTAAATTGCAATGAGCTGTTCAGGCAGATGGGTGAGTCACCTTTCCTGGCAGTGTTGAAGGAAAGACTGGATGTGGCACTCAGTGCCATGGTCTGGGTGACAAGGTGGAGTTGGGTCACAGGTTGGACTTGATGCTCTCCAAGGTCTTTTCCAGCCTGGTGGATTCTGTGATGATGGTGACACTGCAGGGCACTGGGGAAGCAAGGGGCCACTGTGACACTGCGGGGCCTGGTGGCACTAAGAGGACCAGAGTGACACTTTGGTATGACATGGCACCATAGAGCCCAGGGGCCATTGTGACACTGTGGGGCTGAATGGAAGCAAGGATTCCATGGTGACACTCTGGGGCCTGGTGGAACCACAGAGGCCACGGTGATCCTGGGGCACCTTGTTGAACCAAGGGGCCATTGTGCCACTGCAGAACCAAGGAGAGCCTTGGGAGAGCCTGGGGCCCAATGGAATCCAGGGGCCATTGTTCCATTGCAAGGACTCTTGGAACTGAGGGAACAATTGTGAAACTGGGTGCCCCATGGAACCAAGGGTCCCTGGTGACACTGCAGGATCTTGTGTGACCAGGGCTCCATAGTGACACTGCAGCACCAAGGAATTCATGGTGGCCCTCTGAGGCCTGATGGGACCACGAGGCCACTGTGACA
>JAJEOU010001054.1:0-90394 GCA_021534815.1 Acrocephalus arundinaceus
TGAGCTCAGCCCAGCTCATCAGCACAGAAACAGCACAAGGACTTTAATGACCCTCTCAGGGCTTTGTGCTGAGGCAATGAACATCAGTCCCTGAGAAGGAGATGAAGAAACCTCTCCAGAACTCCAAGGCAGAAGCCAACTCCAAAGTTTCTGGAAGTTTTAATGAGTCCCACTGAGGGACACGACACAGAAAGTGCCCCAGGCCCCAGGCAGAGCAGAGAACTGCAGGCAGTGATGACAGGTGGGGACAAAGAGAAGCCAAGGCTTGGTGCCCTGGGCCACAGCAGCCTCTGTGCCACCAAGGACACTGAGGAGACCCCTTGTCCTGAGGCCCTGGGGCCTCCTGGCACAGCCCCAGCAAGGCTGGGCACTGTCAGCCCCTTGTGCTGCCCTCATCATCCCCCTGCCATGCCAGTGGCCTCCAGGATGTGCTGGAAGGAGTCCCTGGGGAAGGAGCCTTGGTCAGCAATGGCCCTGGGGGGCTCCTTCATGCTGCCAGGGACTGCAGGTTTTTCCAAGGACTTTGGGTTTGGCTTTGCCTTGGAGTCTCTGAGAGGTTTGTGCAATCCTGGCCTCCAATTCTCTGCTTTAATGAGTCCCATGAGAGGCTTTGTCCAGTAACAACACTCAGTGGGGCTCATTAATGCTTCAGGGTACTCAAAGTTTGTAAAAAAAGGGTGTTTTTACACCGACTGAAAGAATGGTGCAATCATGGCCTCCAATTATCTGCATTAATGAGTCCCTTGAGATTTTTAGCTTGTAACAACACTCAGTAGGGCTTATTCATACTTTAAGGTACTTAGGGGTAATTTAAGCACTTCTTTTTGCCACTGAGTCTCTGAGAGGTATTTTTGCAATCCTGGACTCCAGTTCTCTCCTCCAAGGACTCCATGAGGAGCCTGTGTTGGGCATTGGTCCTTTGGACCCATGAATACCTTGAGACAATTTGGGGGTTTCCTCTGACTTGGACTCCTGGCAAGGTTCGTGCAATCTCCTCTCAGGCCCTGAGGTTCCAGGGCTCAGCACCAAATGCACCACGGGGCTCATTAGGATCAAGCAAGTGCTGACAAACCATGGCTGTGCCTTGATTTCCCTCTGGTCTGGTGCAGTTCATTAGGAAGTCTTTTTTCCTAGAGTTATTAGATTAGTATTAGTTATTAGATTAATATTTCAAAGAGTTTCTAGGAAATCCATATTACTACTTTCAAGCATGTATTTTTCTCTTAAGAGAAGAGTTGTTTGCAGAATTCAGTGATGGATTTTGACCCAGGGGTTCTCCTAAGGAGGTCTGGCCTTCTCAGAGAAGCTGTGCCTTGATGTTTCACCCAGTGTGGACAACCTTGCTCCACATCCCCCAACCCCATCCTGTCTGTCCTCACTCACCTGGGCCTGGCTGTGCTTGGAGAACTGGCTGCACTCAGCCAAAACATGAGCTTTCTTCCTTTTTTAGCAATCTAAACCTCTTAAGTTTCAGACAATCTCCTCAAGTATGTCCAAGCCCAAGGTACCACCAAGGAGGTTCCCCTTCCCCAAGGCAGAACCATGCAAGGAATGTTTGAGACATACAGGAAGTTCTACCATAAACACAAATCCAGAGTTGGCTGAAGGCAGAATTAGACCAACTGCTGAAGGACAGACAAGCTTTGAACTCCTTGCAGCTCAGAGCTCCAGCTGGGCTGTTGGGAGGTGTGTGAGTGAGGCAAGAGTGAGGGCAAGGGAAATGCAGAGAGCCCTGGAAGTGCTTGTGTGCAGCCAGGCTGTGGGGAAGGGCACTGCAGGCCTGGCCTGGGCCAGGAGTGAGGCTGGATCATCATCCCAAGCTGCCCTGGGCCATTGCAAGGGGCTGTGGCCATGGACACTGCACTGAGCCCACTGTGGCAGCCTTTTTTTCCACCTGTTTACCCTTAAATGTTCAAAGTCATTACAGGAACAACCGCAAGGTGTCACAATTGTCCCACATGCCACATACCTGTCCCAGAAAACAGTGTCATTTGTACACTCAAACCCTGCTGTCGTTTACAGAGTGATCACAAGGGTTCACAAGTTGGAAGTCAAGGTGCTGAAAAGACGTATGGTTACCATGCATGTGTATATCAACTTTAAAATTAAATCAGGCTTTACAAAGGGGCTTCCCACATCAGAACAAGGGACAAAAAAGAAACTGGAGAGCTTCTGCTTATCTAAATAAGGTAGAGTGTAAGAAAGTGATTTCAAAAGCTGCAGGGTTTGGGAAGAGGTTTAATGAGGAAGAGCCAAAAGGATGTAAACCTGCACTTTACTCCCCGGAGGGATTTTTTTCAAGTGTCACAGTCTTGCAATAGCATTTACTTGTATCTGGGACATGACTGGGGCCCATAAAGGGGATGTGAAGGGAGATGTATCCAGAGACAACAGTGTGGTTTTCCCTGGATTTGCATGAGGGTAGCACCAACTTCCTTCTGAGAGTTGTCTGTATTGTAGCCTGGATTTTCTCAGCAATGCTATAACGTGTGGTGCTGCTTTTAAAGGGTTTGTGTCCTGGGAATTTTGTACCTCTGCCCAATCAAGGATGTGGTGTTCCAAGTGTTCTGTCTATGTATTAATCTGGATTTGGGTTCTTGGTGCTTACACTGTGCTTAGAGAAGAATCCTAAAGACTTATAATCTCTCTATAGAATTGAATTTTACTAATTCAAAACTGTATTTGAGGTTCAAATTCCCTAAACATAAAAGAATAAATAAGTAAGGCATAGGCATTTACAGTAAGGAATAGGCATTTACATTATTAATCTGTCTGATATTTATAGGCTAGTTATTTGGATTCAAGTTAGGAATAAATGGCATCTAAAATAGATGTTAACTTCATAGACATGAAGATGGTTATTTTAGCTGTAAATGAAGACAAACAGAACTCACATGAAGAATATCAGTTCAGAAAGGTCAGATTCTTATTTAGGGGAAGGTTAGGGAAGTGATTTGCTACAGCTCAGGACTGTTCCAGTAGTGCTGCAGACTCATTGAGGAAAAAGAGCAGTGTCTCCAGTTACACAGCATAGACATCCATGGATATTGAGTGCTTTCCAGTCCTTTCAGCATTGCATAGAGTTGGAAAGAATCTCGAGGGCTTGTAGCTGATTTAAGAAAGGAAATAATGCCTTTTACTTTGATGTACTTTTAAATCCTCTCCAATAGTGTGGTTGACTGGTTGGTTTAAACAGCAGATGAGAGGTCTAACATGAAAGTGGCATTTATTTCCTTTTTTGTGCAGGCTGATCCAGGCAACTGTCTTGTGTATGTTAAACATGATATTTGTGTATCAGGCCTGTGTTTGTATACCTGTTCTGAACCAGATGGGGAAAGAAATTGTTCATATTTCCCTTTCTCTTAGTCTATTTATACTTCTCTTTCTTAATGCAAACAAAAGTTTTTCATATGCATTTAAATACTGGAATCAGCCATCAGTCTCATTTAAAATGTGTCTTATTTTGGAGCATTGAGAGTTTATTTGTGAGTATGAATTAGGGTAACCAGTAACTACCCTTCAAAGTAAGCTGAAATATGCCTCTTCTATTGACATAGAACATGAATTTTTGAGCAGTTTGCTTCTTAACTGACTTCTTTCTTCTCACTATTGGAATGATAAAACAAGTAGACCTAGTAGATGGTCTGCACCTGGATGTTGTGAAGTGCAGTGGGCAGACAAATGGTGATAGCAAATTTATTTGATTGGAGATGCCATTTGATAGTGTTGTAAAATTGAGGCAATGATAATCCTGAGTAGTTCTATTGAAATTAGCTCTGCAAATTCTCCTAATAAATGAGAAGGCATCCTCTTTTCCCTGAATACTAAAAAAGAAAAAAAGTTGGAAGAGGACTAAAGCAGAGATTGAGAACAAGTTGGCAGCAGATTGAAATTGATGGGATTTTGGTTCAATCTTTGTCTTTGGTAGCAGTGGCAGCCTGTCTGTGGTACTGCTGATAAAGTCAATACGATTGCTGGGTTCTGCATCTGTTTGGGCTTTCTTGGGTGACAAGGTTCTCTCTGACCAATGCTTCAAAATCCAGTGTGAATATTTGGTGTGACTCTTGCAAACAAGACCCAAGTGATGCACAGGAAAGGTGGAATATGGTTCTATCAGGGGAGATATTTGGTACCTGTGCTGGTGATACTGCAATTGAATGGGCAAATCACTGTGCAAAGATTTTGAAAACAATATGAAGAGTATTGAGAGGAGTGAGGAAATAGTCAAAAAAAATGGAGGAAATGTGTCTGTCTCAGAACATGTCTTTAACAGTGACCAGGTTGGACTCTGGAGTTGTTCTTTCTTTCTCATTTGGGTTTGAAACATTAAAAAAAACCTGAATTCATTAAGTACTTGTATTTACATCCTATGTATTGATAAAAGATGGAATATTAGAGTAGAAATAAAGCTGTACTTTGGGAAGGCTGGGAATTTGGAGCTAAATTAAAGTCTATAGTTGTACCTAACTTTCAGCTGCGGAAAACATTGTTTATTGTAGAGATTCAGTAAATGGTTTTCCAGGTATGTGTGGATATTCTTTAGAGAAATTGCCAGTTAGCTATATGTAAGTTATTTGGATTCAACTTGGGAATGAATGGTTGAAGAAGCAGATCTTATCTTCAGAAGAAATGAAGATGATTCTCTTAGCTGAATCAGAGGTGGTTGGCTTCAGAAGGAAATCATTGGTGTTTTGGTTGAATCTGTATCTTTGGTAGCAATGGCAGCCTGTGTCTTTGGTGCAAGAAAAAATGGCAATCCTATTGCTGGGTTGTGCATCTGTTTCCCAGGAGGCAGCGGTGGTGGGCATGTTTGGGGTGCCAGGCTGTTGCTGTGCTCACCATGGGTTGCTGTGCGTGGAGTGTTTGGGGTGCCGGGCGGTTGCTGTGGTGCCAGTGGGTTCCTGGAGGGTTTGGGGTGAGTGTGCAGTGCTGGGCACTGGCCCTGGGCAGAGCAGCCTCGTGGCTGAGTGCAGGGGGAGGCCTGAGGAGGCTCTGGAGGCACCAAATGCTCCTGGCAGGATCAGCTGTGCCAGGGAAGCCCTTGTGCAAGCAGGCCGGTGGTGGTGGGCGAGTTACTCGTAGCCTGTGAGCCGGGCAGCGTGTAAAACTCTTCACTTGCAGTCAGACCTTCAAAGAAGCTCTTGTTTCTTTCTGGATGATGGGGAAATGTTGGACAATTCCAGTAAGCCATCTCTGTGTTAGAATATCCTCCTTTCCTCATTGTTTGACCCATGTTATTTTTACTGCCATAGCGTTGTATCTATCAAAAAGAGTGTTGTAGAAATCAGTTGCTTTCATGGTGCAGTGCAGTTTATAAATGATGTGGCAGATTTGTGTGATATATTCTGGTAGTAATGACATTTCTTCTGGAAATGATTATTTTAGGGTTCTTGTAGGTGGAAATAAGTGTTCTTTCAGCTTTAATGAAATGCTTTCAAAAGATGGTGTTGGGTCTAGGCAAGCTTGACTTGTGTCATGAGGGCATTCTGGGCTAGGATGTGTTGCAACTGATGGCATTTGTCATTTTCCACTTAGTTTTAAATCCTGTCAAACAGAGTGGGTGTCTGGTAGTTTAAGATGTGAGAGATCTGAGTTCAAAGCTTGGTTTATTTGCTTTTTGTGCACTTTGTGCAGCTTTTTAAAAGATGCTGGTCATCCGTTGGTGTTTTGTTTAGAAGCTCTTCAATGCTCTGCCTTTTGTAAGCTGAAGTGTAATATCGACAAGAGCAGTACTTGATGTTGCAAAGAAGGCACTTTCAGTATCACTGTGGACATGTGATGAAAATTCTGCTAGTTTAAGGTTAAAAAGTTATTCTCTAAGTTTTTGTAGAGTTTAAATGCTGTATGATTTCCTAATTTACCAAAATAATATTTCTCTGGTCCTTTATCCCATATTAACTGTGTGAGGAGCTGGCTAAGAGAGCTCCAAGTGGTGTGTGTGGGAAAACAGGATGCTGTGTCCAGGCCCACAGAGCACCTTTGAGCATGTTCATTGCTGAACTGGAAATAATGATAACATTTTAATGACTTGTATTGGGGATGAGAAAAATGACAGGTTTGGTAAATGGGAGAGATGAAGCCCTTAGGCAGAATAACTGGGCCATTTAGTAAGCTGTGCTAGTACAAACGAATGTAAATTTGCTCAAAGCAGGGGCTGTCTTGGGTTACAAGGTCCTGACCACTGATTCAAAATTCATTGGGAATATTTGGTTTGACTGGCAGACAAAACCTGAGTGATGATAAACTCCTAGGAAAGGTAGAATTTAGTTGTAGCAGAGGGGCATTTGGTGCTAATACTGGTGACATCCCACTTAAATGGTCAATTCAGTGTGAAAGGATTTTGAGAAAACCAGGCAGTGTCAAGGGGAGAGAAGAAATAGTCCAGAAATGGTGGAAATGTGCTCTACTAGAGAGCACATCTGCAACAGTGACAGGGTTGGAGTCTTGGTTTGCTGTATTTTGGTGTTGTTGGTTTTCCTAATTTTTCTGGATAAAATTCAAGGGAATGCATTATGTACTTGTTTTTCACCCTCTGTATTGATCTAAGATGGAAATCCAGTGTACAAATGGAACTGTCATTTGGAAAGGCTGGAAATTTTGAGCTAAATTGGAGCCTTTCTCTGTAATTAACTTTCAGCTGTGAGAATAATTTTTGGTAGAGATGCAGTAAATGGTTTTCCAGGTAATTGTGGATCTTAAAGTGAAAGTGCAAGTTCCTTATGTGCAAAACATTTGGATTTCAGATAGGAACAAACGCTAATAACTTGTAGTGTAAAGGTCATGGTAATGGATTTTTGTTTTCTAGCCCAAAGCTCACATCATCTCTCATGAGCCTGGCAGCCAGACTGTGTTGTACAGGTGATCGCTTCTGAAATGATTTCCCATTTGATAAGTGCAGCCAGGAACTCTGATCCATTATCAGTGCAGTTGCTCAGTATCTTCATTACAAGAATCGGTGTCTCTGGTTCTGTTTTTGCAGTTCTGATCATAGCAAGAAATAAGTCAAACCTTGTGCCTCCTTTAGCTCTGAGCTGTCACAAATCTGAATTCCAGCCATATGGAATTGTTCAGGCAATTGTCTCTAGTTGCTATTGTTCAGCCAGTTTCTGGCATTTGGGGTTTTTGCCACCTTAACTTGCTTTTGTGCTAACAATGCCTTGCAATTAAGTAATGATTCTTTTCTCCCCTTCCTTGTATGTTCTGCCCTCTGGATAAATACGGAGTTGGAAAAAGAGTGTGTCATATTTTACTGCAACCTTGCATGGTACCGGTGACTCTCTTAAAAGATTTGCGTCTCTGTAGTGCAGCAGGAATGTTTTGTGCTGCATATATAAAGTGAAAGTGTTCAAAATGTTCATTTTATCAACTTTGTGGATGATTTCTGCCAGTAAATTGCACAGAGGAGGATTTTATTGTGTATACAAGTTCCTAGCTGTATTGCCCTGAACAAATGTTGATTCTACCTGTATTAGAGTTCAGGCAGGCTGAAGTTTGTGCTGCAGTCCATGGTTTCTTACAATATCCATGTCAGCCCTGTGTTTTTACTGTATTAGAAATGAGTGTCTGTGTAGTGAACTGGAAACGTTTGTTTCACTTTTAATTTTAGAATCCCTCAGATTTTTGGTGTGATTCCTTGAAGTTTGATCATGTTTTTTGGAACAGCAATTCTATACCCTGCTGTAATTATCAATGAAAAAAACTGGCAGAGTTAAGCTTGGTTTTATTCTACTTGTTGGTAGAGGGCACTTGATTTCCTCCATCTTCCAGTCTGCTTTGTAGCTCCCATAAAAAACAAGGTTCTGTAGGTAAGGGCGAACAGGACTCCTGAAATGGCAGCAAAACACCTTTTCTGTCAGTGGGAGGGAAGAAGCATGCCAGTGCAAGGTGACCCTGCAGTTACTGGGTACTTTGTGCTGTCAGTAAAGGAATTCCAATGATAAGAGTATGTGTAAATCCAGTTTTTACAGACCTTTGGCTGCACTTGAAGTGTTTCTTGAAGTACTGTGTGGAGTCTTTGTATAGGGAAATTTCCTTTCTCCCAATGTATTTTTTATTTCTTTTAACACCAAGAGGTTTTCACATGAATATGAACAGTGGGATAAGACACCAGGCTGCCATTTCAAATGTGTTTTAGAGCATTTGTCAGAATGGGTTTATTTGAGAATGTGAATTAGAGAAGCCAATTCCCCAGTAACCTCCTTCATAAGCAATCTGCAATCTGTCTCTCTATTCACTTGGCATCATAAGAAATTCATTTTCCAGCAATAAGCTTTTTAACTGACTTTTCTTTCTTCTCAATATCAGAACAATGAAACAAGATCATCTAACATTCAGTCCTATTCACATAGTCGTAAAGTACAATGGGCACATCAGTGGTGACATCAAATTTATTCCAAAGGAGAGGCTGTTTTAGACAGTGTTATATAATGTGAGATTGTGGTAGTAATAAAACATGAGTAGTTCTATTAAAATTTTCCCTGAAGATGCTCCAAATGTATGAAGAGCCATCCCTCTGTCCCTTAACACAGGAAAAGAAAGAAAAGTTGGTAAAGGAGCTTCCAGAGAGTAATGGAAAGATTGAGAGCAAGTTGGCAGCGGAATGAAATGGATAGGTTTTGGCTGAGTCTTCACTTTTGCTGCCAGGGATTTTCTTTAATTTCAAGATGACCCATGGACAATCCAGACTGACAGTTCAAAAGGCTGTTGCTGCTGGAGAATGACTGAGCATTCTTGGAAAAACTCTGATCCTAAAAACCAGAATTTGCAGTCATATCTAAACCTAAAACATTTTATCTTCTTTTTTGATTCAGTTTATATTTATTACTGTCAGAAATCCTAGTGTACTCAGCAGACACTACTTGAATGTGTTATCTGGAAAATCCATCATATCTCCCTGAATAGGCCAACTGTAGAGCCAATGACTCCTGCTTGTGGCATTTAGGGAATATAAAAGAAGTTCTGACCAAGGCCAGGGGAAATGGTGGTTTCTAGAAAACATAAACCAAATTAGGTTTTTTGTGCCAAGTCTGTTCCTTGTATGCTTCTCTTGGAGCAGAATACCACAGTTAGCATCCGATCTATGCAGAGCCCCAGAAATGTTTGTAGTATTTGTATCGTAGAGTAATTCAGGGAATATTGAGAAATAAGTTGTTTTCTGCCCATGGTTCTTCAGAGTTGTGTTCTTTAAACCATCATAAAGCAATGTTCATGTTAAGCCGTGTATTTTTATTTCCATGAGTTGCAGTTAATGACAGTAATGTGTTATTATCAGAGTGATAATAATAAATATTAATTAAAAAATAAACCTTGTCGTTAGTGTTATGCTGCAGAGTTGAGGAGGTTATGCTAAATATTTGTTTGCTTTGATGCAGGATAGAGTGATACTGGTCTATTATAAAAAATACTTGTAAATATTAAATATAACATAAACACTTTCTGTTGCTCAGTTCCATCAAATGTCTGATTTTCTACTGTAGCTGGAAATTTCTTCTGTAATTACAGCACATTCAGATTGTCCATGCAGTCATTTCCATGAAATTTCATGTATGGAGTACTGCTGTGAAGAGCATGTCACTAAAGAAAGCTGCAGTCTGACGTCTCGTAATGAAAGCAGTACAGAGCTGGCGGGGGCTTCTCTGTGGGGTTGTTTGGGAATTTTCTTTGGTTCCTGGTTGTCTTTCTGCTGCAGGATTGTACAGTCAGGAATGCTGTCAGGGTCATTCTGTTCAGAGGTGTGTGTTGTGCATCACTCAGCAGCTGTCAGAGTCATCTCCTGTGGACTCTTGGCCAATGTCAGCTGTTGTCATGTTCTCTCTGATACCACTGTGGTTGCCATGAGCTTGAGAATTCAACTTCATGAACCTTAGGAATCTGAAATTTGGCATCCTCCTTTGTTTACTGAGATTTAATTCTGGACGTGGAATTTCCTGCCTTCTTCCATGATGTTGGTCCTCTATTGAAGAAGAACTTCAAAGGTGGTGGCAAAAAGTTAATATAGTTTAGGGAGTGTTGGTTCTAAAAACATATTTTTTCTTCTCCCTGTCATGTCTTTTATCTAGGGAAAAGAATGCCTCTCTCAGTGGGGTCATTCAGAAGTCACATCAAATATTCTTATGTAAGAGGGAGAAATTAAGTATTTTCAGTCAGTTCTGTCAGCATGTTATTCCATTCCATTACTGAAAGGAAAATGCTTCATAGTTCACTAACCTGCCTTGATGCTGCCACGGGAAATTAACCCTGTAAATCAGTGAGCATTCTCTGAAGCCACCTCATCCTAGATTTCCTTAGTTTCTTGTTACAAATTGCATGGCATGAGATCATCTGTAGAAAAAAATGGGTTGGGAAGGTGGTCCTGCAGCAGCACTGTGTGTTTGCTGTGCATCTTGGGCAGGTGTTGTGTGCTGCAGACACCTGCTGAGCTTGCTCAGCTCTGCCCTCCACACCCTGCCCAAGCAGGTCACAAACCCACTATGAATCCAAGAAAGAAATGCAACTTTATTTTCTTAGATAGGACAGTGAAGCCTGTGGAGATCATGCTGGTTTCTTGGAGGGGTTATAATCAGCTTTTGATGAAAAGAGAAAATAGTGCCTATTTTTAGTTATTGCTTTTAGTTTTGTTTGCGTTATCTTGCGTACTAAGAATTAAACTGTCTGCTTCAGAGAGGCAGTTTTTCATTTGTCGTTGCTGTGCTTGTTCTGCTTATGTGAATTCTTGATGGATGTTATTTAAATGTGGATTTGAAAAGCGAAAAATACTGAGGAAGCCTTTGAAAGATTTTTCTTAACTTACACTGATGTGCAAGTGAAAGATTGCATTTCTCAGCATAAATACTTTGTGCCTAGGCATGAATGTTTTCCTGCCTGCTTTGCAAGGTTTGGTATGCATGAAATAATTTGAAATGGATTAAGTTATTTTATTCCCATATAGCTCTTAGGAAAAATTTTTGCTCTCTTTTTGCTTATCCATTTACAAGATCAAGCTTGGTTTCCTAGGTTTTCTTAGTAAGGATAAATGAGGAATTAACAAGGGCTCATTGTCTTAGGAAAGATGTGATTGTTCTTGCTGTGTTTGAGTCTTGCTAAAAAACATGAGATGCAGCTGCTTGTAAACCACAGAGTGAAAATTCCAGAATAATTGTGGACTTGCAGGTCCCCCATGCTCACTCAGTGAGGTGAGGTGTGCATGCTCCTGGCTGTGAGCATATGAATAGTACTGTTAATGAAATTAGTAACCTCATTCAGATGTTAAATGCCTTGATCAGTTTGAACTGAAGCATTTCTTTGGAGGAACATCAGCTCAGAGGAAAAACTCCCATAATTTTCTCACGTTTGGGGGGTGGGAAGTTGCCGAATCCATTTTGTAATACAGTGTGCACTGCAAAGTAATGCAACATCTGCACTGTGCTTGCGTCTCTAATACTTATAATTTAAAATTTATAAGGAAATAAATTTATTTGTATATTAACTTGCAGTCATACTGAGTAATGTAACAAAATCAGTTTCATTGATCAGTCTAACCAGAAAGTATGAAGACTGTCATACTGATGTAGAGTGTCTAATCAAGAAGAACACCCAGTTTCAGATTAAGATCATTAACACTTCAATGTTTTGTATGACAATAAATCTTCAATGCATCCTAAGTTCTTTGATATTGCAGTGCAACAATAATCCCCTAGTGGATTTATTAGGATCATTTTATTATTCCTTTCTTTTGAAAAGCAAATTATAATTATGATGTATTTTGGCATTACAATTAAAAGTTCTGAAATATAACAACGTTTTGGTGTTGTAAATTGTTTCACATTAAGATCAAAATAGAAGAAAGTCATGACAGTATCTAAGGGCTAGGGCCTTGGTATTTTAATGCAGCATTTCCAAGCCCTAGGTTGTGAATACACTTCATATTTTTTCGTGTAAGGATGTATGAACTCTTCTGTTGTTAGATCTTTGTACTCAAAACCTTTAATTTGGCACAAAGTGTATTAGCTTTTGATGTTTCTCTTGTAAGGACACACCACATCCTTGGTATTTAGGATTTTATAGCTCTAATTTCAACCCTAACATCAGAAATCCTGTGCAATGGAGGGTAACTCGGGCCCAGCAAAAATAGGACTACTGTGCAAAGATGTAAAAACTCTGCTCTGCTCCTCCTTCAAAAACAAACACTACCAAGAGGTTTCTCTGCTTGACCATACTGCTTACCATGTTCTGACTGAGTCAAAAATCCTGTGAGGACCATTCAGGGAAGCTACTGAGATGAGATGCTCCTGAGAGCTTTTATGGTTTGCTGAACTGCAAAATACATCCTGAGGTGAAACATTCCCTTAGAGTAACCATCTCTCACCACTTGCACTGGTGAAACCCTCAGTTCAAGTTTGCTGAGAAACTGTTTTCCTAGTAAAATCATTTTGCTGTGAATCAAGAACAAAAAATTACTGTAGTGCCTGGTTTACAGCAATTTAAGAGATTCTTGAATCCTTTTTCAAGTTCTTTCTCCTTTGATTTCCCATGGAAGTTTGAGTTCTACGAGGAGAATGTCATATGGTTTTCTTACAAAGCAAATTTCTAAGCCGTGAATTTGAATTTAGAAAAAAATCTGAAGCTGTAAATTTTGTACTAGAAACAATGTTTTATACATATCCTGTACACAACCGTAATCTTTGTATCATTTTCTGGAGAGTGTTAGTAGCTTATTCAAGTAAAAGACTGAGGAGTGAAAGAAAATGCTTAAAGATTTGATGCATTTTGAGCTGAGTGGATGTGCAGTAGCATCTTAACAGAGGAAAGATCTTCCCAAGTTGTCTTACCTTCAAACGATCCTTGTTTCTTTTCAAGTATTGTTTTAGGTCAGACAGATGTTTTATCAAATTACTCGTTGGCTGGTGAAGTCAGCATGACTCTGAAGCAGCTGAAGGGGGAAGTACTGATTTTGGCTTCTTGTGCAGAGCTGAAGGTTGTCCAGGGGGTGTTCTCAACATGGTGCCATTGTAGGCAGCTACTATGGATCTGCAAGTCCCTTGGCACCACACACTCAAATATTTTTACTCATACATCAATGTACAGATGGCCAAGTCATGGGCAGGTGTTACAGAGGGAATTAAAAGAAGACTTGTTATTAGCCCATATGTAATTTTTTTCACATTGAAGCTATTAATGTGCTGTATCATGGCACCACTGAAACCTTTATAGGCTGTTTCTTCCCTGCTCTTTTTTCCCTGAAATCTCTTCATGAATTGTAGTGGTGCGTTTTATACCTTTTTATTTATTGTTAATATTAATAAGTTCTGTAATGGTTTCTCCCAAGTTCTCCCCTGTATTTCTCCCCATTTGGTTTCCCTCTGCCTTTGTTCTCCACAGCCTATCAGTCTCTGGGAAGCCTATCCTCTCCTTCCAGAGTGTTCGGAGAGACTCAGTCCCAGATTGGAGCAGGCTGGGGAACCCCCACCCCTTGTTTCCCATTTGCTGTCTGTGTGACATCCATATTTCCCTTATTGGCTTTCCCTCTTGTGTCCACCCCCTTTTCCCAACCCCGTATAAGCTGTGGCCACGCCTTGGGCGGGGACACTCTCGAGAGAGGCTCAGAGAAGCGTGGCTCCCCTGCGAAGGGCAGGGGACAATAAAAACCATCTAGCCACAAAGTAGCCTCCTCGCTTCCTACCTTCGTCAAGCCTCACCGACATCTCTCGTGCAGCTCTGACCCACCGGGGGGGTGGCAGCCGGTCCGCCTGCTGCTACCAACCGAGTTTGGAAGTATCCCGAGCCAGGGCTAGCCGGGAACAGCTGGAAGCCACTTTCCAGCCGGGCTCGAGGGATATTTTCAATGAATCTTTACTATAACAGAATCAAAATTAGCAGTAGGTGTGTCCTTTGCTGTGCCTTGGGCTGCTCCTAGGTGCACAGGTGTTGATGAAGCAGCTGGTAAAACAGGATGCAATCTACAGAGGTCACATTAACTTTTGGAAGTTTGGGGTTGATCTTTCTTGTCTTATGACTCTGCCTTGTTTGCCAAAATCAAACTGAAGGTGCAATATAGATTTAAAAGGAAAGAGAATGTGCCTTTAAAATGAGTTAATGGTATCCCAACCCCCATGTTAATGACACTTGCTAGTAAAGGCTAGGAAGCCTTGATGATGGACTGCTGAAACAGGTATGTGCAGAGCAAAATATTGAGTATTGTTG
This sequence comes from Acrocephalus arundinaceus, assembly GCA_021534815.1. Taxonomy (NCBI): domain Eukaryota; kingdom Metazoa; phylum Chordata; class Aves; order Passeriformes; family Sylviidae; genus Acrocephalus; species Acrocephalus arundinaceus. The sequence goes on from JAJEOU010001054.1 coordinate 14,179, forward strand.
CACTTCGGGAGAGCTCCGAAAAACTTCATTCATGCCTAGGAACAAAGTATTTATGCTGAGAAATGCAATCCTTTTCACTTGCACATCAGTGTAAGTTAATAAAATCTTTCAAAAAGCTTCCTCCAGTATTTTTCCACTTTTCAAATCCGCTTTTAAATAACATCCATCAAGAATTCACATACGCAGAACAAGCACAGCAACAACAAATGAAAAACTGCCTCTCTGAAGCAGACAGTTTAATTCTTAGTACGCAAGATAACGCAAACAAAAAAAAAGCAATAACTAAAAGTAGGCACTATTTTCTCTCTGAGAAAGGCATTCTTTATTTTTATATATATTATTTATCCCTAGAAAAAATACATGAAAGAGAGAAGAAAAAATATGTTTTAGAAACAACACTCCCTAAACTATATTAACTTTTTGCCACCAGCCTTTGAAATTCTTCTTCAACAGAGGAACAACATCATGGAAGAAGGCAGGAAGAGGAATTGGGCCCCCACCTGACTTTCCCCTTTTTGGTTTCTTTTTTTTGGGGGGGGGGGGGCCCTAAAACCAAACCCCCCTTCCCCCTTCGCCTTGCCTGGTCTACCCAAACCTGGCCTGTCCTTGCCTTCCTCTCCCTCTCCTTGCCTGGATTAACCCTGCCTTCTTGTGCCTTGTACACACCTCCCTTTCCTTGCCTTGCCTAGCCTTGCCTTGCCTTTGCCTGGCCCTGCCTGCCCCATGTTTACCTTTCCGTGCACTGCCTCCTCTCCCTTGCCTTCCCTTCCCCTCCCTTGCTATGTCTTGCCTTGCCTTGCCTTGCCTTGCCTGCCCCTCACTCCCTCCCCATGGATAACTGTGAAAGTTGCGTTGCTTTGTTCCTGGAGTTCCTGGTGGGTTTGATGAGTTAGGATGGTGAACCAGCTGATGGACTGTATCCTGCTGCCAGATTTATCTCTGCTGTTGCTAAACTGCCTTTTTTCCTTGCTTGTCTTCTAAGACATCTCCTTTTTCAGGGATGTGCCTTTCTCATTCAGACTGTGCAGATTCCAAGGAGTGTTTGGCCTCAAAGGAATGTCTCTCCATTTGATTCCGTTTTCATTTACAAGTAACCTGGGAACAAGACTCAGCTGTAGTCTTTTCCATGAGGTGATTTAGCTGTGCATATTGATCTCCATGCCACACTTTTCATCTTTGAGCTATCTTGTCCTTGAGGAACTGTGGCTGGTTATGGAATATGTGGGCAGAGGCACTTTAGAGGATGTTGTGGCTGAAGGAGAGATGGTAGCTGTCAGTTGGGCAGTGAGTGATCTCTCTGGTGCTTCCCATGCCATGGACAGACTGGTCCAGGTAAACAGGTGGTAAGAACAAAAACCCTAATCTGCCTTCACTTAGAATGATGCTACTCTAATCGTGTTGGAGCAGCAGGTCTTGCTCTTGGCCAAACTATGTTCTGTTATACTCACATTCCCCAGGACAGGAAATCTCATGGAGCCATTTTCTGGTGCCAAAGCCCCTGTGGAAGGACATAGCCCCTATGCAGGCCCAGGGCAGGACAGGAGCATTGCGGCTGGGAAGGGCCCCTGTGCCGTGGTGCCCACAGCAGCCTTGGGGCTCTGTGCCCCATGGCCTCCCTGCTGGGCAGCCTCTGCCAGCTCCTGCACAGCCCGGGGCACCTGTGGGCCTGCACAGACAGCCCTGCCCCAGGCTCTGCCGGGCTCTGGGCCAGCAGAGAGGCCGCACAGGGCTGGCCATGGCCGGCAACAGGCCCTAAGCCCCGCAGGAGGATGGAGCTGGGCCACAGCCAAAGTGCCCCGCAAACCTGGGCTGAGCAGCCAGGGCTGGCAAGGGCTGGGGACAGAGGCTGGCGCTGACAAATGTCCTGGGCCCCCTCCCTGCTCTGGCCATGCACCAAGGGCACAGAGCAGCCTCCTCTCTGGGCCCCTTGCCTGTTTTCAATGCCTTCCCCAGGCGCTGGCCCTGCCCCACAAGGCCTGGGCTGAGTCCTGCCCCTACATGCTCACCCAGGCTGAGATGGACACTGATGCTTTCTCTGCCAGGCTCTCTCAGCCCAGCCCAGCTCCCTCCAAGCTCTGCCAGCTGCCCTGAGCTCTGGGCAGCACCAAGGGCCTCTCCCCAGCACAGCCCAGCCACCTCTGGCCCCACAGCTCTGCTCAGGCCAGGCTGCTCTGGGCAGGGGCCCCACGGCCTCAGCCCCTGGCAAGGGCACAGCAGCAGCTGCAGCTCAGACAGGACTCAGCCCCAGCCATGGGGAAGGTGCTGGGCCAAGGGAAAAGGAGGCTCCCTGTGTGCCCTGCTCCCCTGTGGCTAAGGTGCTGAGAGCTCTGCAGCCCCTGCTGCCATCCCATCTTCCCAGTCCAGCACAACAGCCACAACCTTGGGGCCCTCCAGAGCTGCTCCTGCTGCAGGCCCAGGGCCCGTGCCAAAGCTGGGGCAGCCAGAAAGCTGTGCCCATTTCTGTTCATTGCTGCTCTGATCGGTTCAGATCCTCAGCCTCTTGGGTGTTGCTGATGAATTTTATAACTCCAGAGGCCTCTTTTTTCTTGTGCTCTTCAGTTCAGGAATTCAGTGAGAAAAATTCAAAACATTTGTTGAAAAAACTCAAGCAAGAAAAGCCCCTGAGAATAATTTCAGTTTTCAACTCTTCTGTGGTCAATTAGACAGGTTTCAGAAGTGTATTCTAAGTGAATATTCTATATTGAAAACAATACAGAAAAAAATATTTTGTCTTCTTTTCTGTTACTGTTTATAGATTCCTATCAGCAATGTCCAATTGATATTCACCCTAAGCACCTGCTAAAGTAGTCTGAATAGACATGAAAATCAAGACCCTTCATGGCTGACAATCAATCAGATTTTGTCCCCAATCCCTCCCCACCATTTCCCTCACCCAGCCCCTGCCACTCCTATGGATCAGGAACAGTGTGGCCAGCAGGAGCAGGGCAGTGAGTCTTCCCTTGTGCTCAGCACTGGTTGGGCAGCACCTTGAGTGCTGTGTCCAGTTCTGGGCGCCCCAACTTAGGAAGGACATGGAGGGGCTGGAGTGTGTCCAGAGAAGGGCAACAAGGCTGGTGGGGGGTCTGGAGTACAAGTCCTGTGAGGAAAGGCTGAGGGAGCTGGGGTTGTTTATCCTGGAGAAGAGGAGGCTCAGGGGAGACCTCATCACTCTCTACAACTCCCTGACAGCAGGGTGCAGCCCAGTGGGGGTCAGGCTTGTCTCCCAGCGAACAGTGACAGGACTAGAGGACACAGGCTTAAGCTGCACCAGGGGACATTGAAGCTGGCCATTAGGAAATATTCTTCCCAGAAAGGGTGATTAGGCATTGGAATGGGCTGCCCAGGGAGGTGGGTGAGTCGCCATCCCTGGAAGTGTTTAAGGGAAGACTGGATGTGGCACTCAGTGCCATGGGCTGGGTGACAAGGTGGTGTTGGGTCACAAGTGTGACTTGATGCTCTCCAAGGTCTTTTCCAGCCTGATGGATTCTCTGATGATGGTGACACTGCAGGGCCCTGGGGAAGCAAGGGGCCATTGTGACACTGCGGGGCCTGGTGGCACTGAGAGGACCAGAGTGACACTGTGTATGACATGGCACCATAGAGCCAAGGGGCCATTGTGACACTGTGGGGACTGAATGGAAGCAAGGAGTCCATGGTGACACTCTGGGGCCTGGTTGAAGCACAGAGGCCACGGTGACCCTGTGGGGCCTTGTGGAACCAAGGGGCCATTGTGCCACTGCGGAACCAAGGAGAGCCTTGGGAGACCCTGGGGCCCAGTGGAATCCAGGGGCCATTGTCCCATTGCAAGGACTCTTAAAACTGAGGGAACAATTGTGACACTGTGGGGTCTTGTGGAACCCTGCAGAGCATTGGGACAGAGCAGGACCTGGTGTCATTATGGGGCCATTGTGACACTGCAGGGCCCCATGGAACCAAGGGGCCAGGGTGCTCCTCAGGGATTCCTGGAATGAAGGAAACATCTTTGACACCGTGGTGTCACTCGGAAGCAAGAGGCCATTGTGACAGTGTGGAAGCAAGGAGACCATTGCTGCACTGCCAGACCTCATGGAACCAAGGATCAATTGTGACACTGGCTTGGGGGACCACAGTGACACTGTGACACTGCAGGGCCCAAGGATCCAAGGGACTTTGTGACAGCAAGGGTTCCCATGGAAGCAAAGGGACATTGTGCCACTGGGAGGCCTCATGGATTCATGGAGACCATTGTGACACTCTATAGCCTCATGGAACACTAGTGAAACCACGTTGGCTGGAGGGCAGGAGGGCTCTGCACAGGGCCCTGGACAAGCTGGATCCAGGGCCCAAACCCAACAATGTGAGGTTTAACAAGTCCAAGTGCCAGGTCCTGCACTTTGGCCACAACAACCCCTGCAGCACTACAGGCTGGAGACAAAGTGACTGGACAGCAGCAAGGCAGAAAGGGACCTGCAGGGACTGATGGACAGCAGGCTGGACATGAGGCAGCAGTGTGCCCAGGTGGCCAAGAAGGCCAATGGCTCCTGGCCTGGATCAGGAATGGTGTGGCCAGCAGGAGAAGGGCAGTGATTCTTCTGCTCTGCTCGGCACTGTTGGGCAGCACCTCGAGTGCTGTGGCCAGTTCTGGGACCCCCAATGCAGGAAGGACATGAAGGAGCTGGAGGGTTTCCGGAGAACGGCAATAGGGCTTGTGAGGGGTCTGGAACACGGGTCCTGTGAGGAGTAGCTGACATAAGGCAGTGTCAGGTCATAGGTTGGACTTGATGATGTCCAAGGCCTTTTCCAACCTTGCTGATTCTGTGATTCTCTGAAACCACACTTGTAGCAGTTGCAGGATGAGCCCTGGGCCTCCTCTTCAGAAGGTGCAGCAGCCCAGGTCCCTCAGCTTCTCCTCACAGCCCCCAAGCCCATCTTGTCAGTCCTGCAGAGCCTCTGCAGCTCCTCCTCATTGCCCACAACAGGGAGCCCCACAGCCAGACACACCAGCCCAGATGGGCACCCCTGGCCTGTGGTGCCTCTGGCAAGGGAGAAGCACAAGGCACTGCAGGAGCCTGCAGACAATTCCTGAAGCACTTGGAGGATGATCCTGCTTCCCAAGGGACGTTCTCATGGTGCCAAGTCAGGAACTGAAATGGAGAGTGGAGCCAGAGAGGAAAGGGCAGCCAGGGATGGGCTGTTTGAAGTGCAGAAACATGGGTGGGCAAGAGGAAGAAATTTGTACCAGGCAGCGTAAAGGAAGCCCAGGTGAAGCAAAGGAAATGCTCAGAGCAGTTTGGGGGTGGCTGCCAGGCAGCCCTGGCTCTGAGCAACAGCATCTGCAGTGGCACAGGAAACTCCCAGCTGATGGGAACAAACTTTCTGTGTGACTTCAGAGGCCACCACAAACCTGAGTGGTTTCCCTGCTGTCCCCCAGCCCTTCCTGGCCCCAGGGGCTGATGGCATTTGTGCTCCCTCAGCTTCATCTCCCCACACCAACACCATGGGGGTGCTGACGCCTGCTCTGGGCAGTGCAAACAGGGGCTCCTGAGGCAGTGCTGCCGTGTCTGTGCCTGCAAGGATGCGGCACCTGTGTGAGCTGGGGGAGAGGCCAGGGCTGCAGAGGGGGGATGTTGTTGGCAGGTGCATGAGGACGCTGTGGGACGCTGCCCTGGGGTGTCCAGCGCAGTGGGGATGGATCAGCCCCTGCACTGCTGCTCCTTCCCCTTGTCTCCCCCAGGCACCTTGCAGAGCCCCAGCCATGCTGTTTGCCCCCAGCCTGCCCACGGCCAGCCTGGGGCTGCTCCCGGGGCTTTTCTGTGCTCAGCATTGGCCTGGGCAAAGTGTTCTGGAGAGACCCTGGGCAAGGAGCCTGCAGCCCCCAGGGCCTGGCCTGAGGCGTCAGCGCTGCCCCAGCAGTGCCCATGGCCTGTCCCTGCTGCAGCCCCGGCACTGCCACCCCCAGCACTGTGCCCGGCCCCGAGAGCACTCAGGCCCTACAGCAACACCAGGGCCAGCAGGGCAGCGGGGCAGGGCCACGGCAGCAGCACTGGCAACACCAAGGGCTGCTGCTGCTGCTATTGCTGGGCACAGCTGCTGTGCCAGCACTGATCTGCCCCCAGCTCTGCACACAGACATTGCTGCTGCAGCTGCAGAGAAGGGAACCAAAGGGGGATCTCTGCAGAAAACTTGGCTGGGACATCTTTGAGTTCTTTTAAAGCCACCAAGAGCACAGCTCCTCATTGACACAGTCTGTGGCCATAGGGAATGTTGAGAGAAACAAAATGAGGAATGGCGCAAGGAATGGCTTCACCTTGTGGATAATACTAAAAAAAGTAAAACAAAAAATACCCCACAACCAAACCAACAAGAAGTATCAAACATGACTTTTATTCCAAGTGATTTGCAGAAATTAAAAAGCAGTGTTATGTTCCTGAAAGCATCCTGCCATCAGTCTCCAAAGTGCAGCCTGGAGCTCCTGGTTCCTCAGGCTGTAGATGAGGGGGTTCAGGGCTGGAGGCACCACCGAGTACAGAACTGACAGGGCCAGATCCAGGGATGGGGACGATATGGAGGGGGGCTTCAGGTTAGCAAATATGCCAGTGATGAGAAACAGGGAGACCACGGCCAGATGAGGGAGGCAGGTGGAAAAGGCTTTGTGCCGTCCCTGCTCAGAGGGGATCCTCAGCACAGCCCTGAAGATCTGCACATAGGAGAAAACAATGAACACAAAACAACCAAATGCTAAACAGGCACTAACAGCAATGAGCCCAAGCTCCCTGAGGTTGGACTGTGAGCAGGAGAGCTTGAGGATCTGGGGAACTTCACAGAAGAACTGGCCCAGGGCATTGCCATGGCACAGGGGCAGGGAAAATGTATTGGCCGTTTGCATGAGAGCATTGAGAAAGGCACTGGCCCAGGCAGCTGCTGCCATGTGGGCACAAGCTCTGCTGCCCAGGAGGGTCCCGTAGTGCAGGGGTTTGCAGATGGACACATAGCGGTCGTAGCACATCACGGTCAGCAGGGAAAATTCTGATGTAATGAAAAAGCAAAAGAAAAAGAGCTGTGCAGCACATCCAGTGTAGGAGATTTTCCGGGTGTCCCAGAGGGAATTGTGCATGGCTTTGGGGACAGTGGTGCAGATGCAGCCCAGGTCGGTGAGGGCCAGGTTGAGCAGGAAGAAGAACATGGGGCTGTGCAGGAGGTGGCCGCAGGCTACGGCGCTGATGATGAGGCCGTTGCCCAGGAGGGCAGCCAGGGAGATGCCCAGGAAGAGGCAGAAGTGCAGGAGCTGCAGCTGCCACGTGTCTGCCAATGCCAGCAGGAGGAAGTGGCTGATGGAGCTGCTGTTGGACATTTGCTGTGTCTTTGTGTGGGGATCTGTAAAAATGTAATCATCGAATAGTTCAGTTTGGAGAGGACTTTCAATATCCCAGCACAGCTTGGTGGCACTTTCCCCCCACTGCCTGCCCAGGGCTCTGCTGCCTGCAGCTGTCCCTGCCTGCAGCTGCTTCCCTGTGCCCAGGGCTGGGCCCTGCCAGTGCTGCCAGAGCCCAGCCCAGCCCTGGGGGCTCAGCTCTGCCCTGCAGACCCCTCCCAGTGCAGGCACTGCCCAGGGCCAGCTCTGGTTCTGCAGGCTCTGATGGCAACTTCAGAGCAACCCTGAGGAGGCTGGAAAAGCGACACAGGTGCTGCCTGCAAGAGACTCTGTGCTGATTTCTGTCACTGCCTGGTGTTTTAAGATCTGGGAGAAAATTGCTTTATTTTCCCCAACCTGAACTGAAAGATGAATATCTATGTGTAATTTTTCATCCAGGCAAAACAGAGCAGTAGATTAAAAAGCAGGATTTTTTTTTTTTTTTTTTTTTTATGCAGCCCTTGCCTCGCTCTGCTCCCTGTATAAACTACTGGGAAATGTTCTGGAGTTAAATCTCATGCTGGGAGCAGTCCTGAACAATGCAGCATCTCCACCACACAAGGAGAACACTTCCACGCCTAACCAGCTCTCTCCTTCCACCCAGATCTTGTCCCCCAGTGCTGGCAGCAGCTCCCCGGGCCGGCTGAGAGCTGTCCCTGGCAGGCAGCAGAGTCCCTGGGCCAGCACAGCGCCCTGGGCTGCAGGACCCTGCTCTGCACCACAGCCCTGGGCACCCCTGGCTGCTCTACACAAGAGATCATCAGAGAATGTACTCACACAGTCTGTAGGCATTGGGATGTTGCAGCTTGAGGAGATCGCTGCAGGAGCTGCAGCTGCTTTGTCCTGCAGCCAGAGGTTCCTGTGCCAAGGGCTGGCAGTGATTCTCCCCCAGTACCTTCTCAGCACCTTCCCAGCCTGGAGTGATTGAAGCTCTCTGTGCCTCTGTGCTGTGCCCGGGGTGGCTGCAGGCAGTGCCCCAGCCCTGCTGGGCTGGCAGAAAAGCTGCTCATCAAGAGAAATGTGTTTTTAAGATCTTCTTGGTTGCCAGGATCCCCCTCTGGATGATGAGCTCAGCCCAGCTCATCAGCACAGAAAGAGCACAAGGATTTTAATGACCCTCTCGGGGCTTTGTGCTGAGGCCCTGAACATCAGTCCCTGAGAGGGAGCTGAAGAAACCTCTCAAGAACTCCAAGTCAGAAGCCAACTCCAAAGTTTCTGGAAGTTTTAATGGGTCCCACTGAGGAACACGACACAGAAAGTGTCCTCAGGCCCCAGGCAGAGCAGAGAACTGCAGGCAGTGATGACAGGTGGGGACAAAGAAAAGACAAATCTTGGTGCCCTGGGCCACAGCAGCCTCTGTGCCACCAAGGACACTGAGGAGACCCCTTGTCCTGAGGCCCTGGGGCCTCCTGGCACAGCCCCAGCAAGGCTGGGCACTTTCAGCCCCTTGTCCTGCCCTCAGCATCCCCCTCCCATGCCAGTGGCCTCCAGGATGTGCTGGAAGGAGTCCCTGGGGAAGGAGCCTTGGTCAGCAATGGCCCTGGGGGGCTCCTTCATGCTGGCAGGGACTGCAGGTTTTTCCAAGGCCTTTGGGTTTGGCTTTTGCCTTGGAGTCTCTGAGAGGTTTGTGCAATCCTGGCCTCCAATTCTCTGCTGTAATGAGTCCCTTGAGAGGCTTTGTCAGTAACAACACTCAGTGGGGCTCATAAATATTTCAGAGTACTCAAAGTTTATTACAGAACTTTTTTTTGACACTCATCCTTAGAGGTTTTTGCAATCATGGCCCCAATTATCTGCTTTAATGAGTCCCTTGGGATTTTTAGCAAGTAACCACACTCAGTGGAGTTTATTAATACTTCAAGGTACTCAGGGTTAGTTTAAGTACTTCTTTTTGCCACTGAGTTTCTGAGAAGTTTTTGTTGAATCCTGGCCTCCAATTATCTGCTTTAATGAGTCTCTTGAGAGCTTTGCACTGACACATAGTGGGGCTCAGTAATGCTTTGAGATACTCGAGATTTTTAAGATACTTTGGATTTTTCATTGGATTTTCCATCCCATGCTGAGTCTTTTAGAGGCTTCTGTGCAATTCTAGCCTCCTGTTCTTTCCTCTACAGACCTCATGAGGAGCCTGTGATGGGGATTGACAATAGTGGGGCCCATTAATGCTTTGAGACACTGTGCTGTTTGAAAGCAAAACCAGTGAAGGACTCTAAGTCAGAAACACAATTTAATAAGATGAAAATAAAAGAAAGTAAAATAAAATAAAAGTAATAGTACAAAAAAAACCCAAAAAAAACCCCACTGACAGAGTCGGAATACAACCTGACACCCTGTTAGTTAGCGTGGTAGTGGCAGTCCAGATGAGATGGTCTTGTCAAAGCAATGATTCTTGTAGAAATATCTGGTAGCTCTTGTCTCCTCTGGGAGTCCAGTGGATAAAAGCTGCCTGTGCTGTCCCAAACCCTGGATTTATCCAGGTAGAAATTCTTGGCTCCTCCCCCTGGGCGGAGCATGTCACAATGGGGATGATCTCATTCTATGAGTCATGCAGTGGATCCTTGATGGCCCATTAAACAGAGATAACTCCCGGAGGAAGTTATCTATGAGTCATGTGGCAAGGCATTGTTAGGCTCGTTAACAGAAGATAAGGAAAACACTGCCCCACCCTGGCTCCAACGGCTCATGGGGATAGAATACATACCTTGGGCACAGTTTTACATTGTAACCTAGGACGCTAAGACACCCCAGGATTTTTGAAAATAGCCACTGTGGAGTGCCCTAACCACAAACTAAAGTGGTTGGATAATACCCCAAGATGGGTAGCACAGTGGCCATTGAGTAAAGAGAAGCTCAAGGCGCTTGAGGAGCTCGTGGAGGAGCAGGTGGCTCAAGGCCACCTAGAAGAGACAACAAGCCCTTGGAATTTCCCGGGCTTTGTAGTAAAGAAACCGGGGAAGGACAAGTGGAGGTTGCTCCATGACCTCCGAGAAGTAAATAAAATTATAGAGGACATGGGACCACTCCAACCAGGGATGCCTTCTCCAACAATGCTCCCTCGAGATTGGCAATTGGCTGTTCTAGATATCAAAGACTGTTTCTTTCAAATTCCTTTGCAACCAGAAGACGCCCCACGGTTTGCATTCTCGGTTCCTACCATTAATCAAGAAGCCCCAATGAAGAGATATCACTGGAAAGTCCTGCCGCAAGGCCTTAAATCCAGTCCATTCATATGCCAACAGTACGTAGCCTCATTACTGTCATCAGTACGTGCAGAGAGAAAGGATGCTATCATCCTTCACTACATGGATGACCTACTCCTGTGTGCTCCCAATAACACTATACTCCAACACATGCTTGACATAGTGGTTAAGGTTTTAACCTCTGCTGGATTTCAATTGCAGGAAGACAAAGTTCAAAGGATGCCACCTGGGAGGTACCTGAGTCTACAAATAACTGCAAGGACCATTGTTCCGCAGAAACTGGAAATTGAGTGTAACCCCAAAACCTTAGCAGATCTGCATTCCTTGTGTGGGTCTTTGAATTGGGTAAGACCTTGGCTAGGCCTCACAAATGAGGATTTAGACCCTCTCTTCAATTTATTGCAGGGGGAGAGGGAGCTAGTTTCTCCCAGGGAACTGACCCCAGAGGCAAAGACAGACATTTAAAAAGTACAGAAGGCCTTATCAGAGAGGCAGGCTCATCGATGTGAGCCAAACATACCTTTCCAATTTATTGTTCTAGGAAAACTGCCACATTTGCATGGTTTGATTTTTCAATGGATCGAGGGGCAGAGAGATTCACTCTTGATCATAGAGTGGGTCTTCCTCTCTCACCAAAGATCCAAGACCATCACTGAGCCACAAGAGTTGATAGCTCAACTGATTCGGAAGGCAAGGGTGAGATTGTGTGAACTGGCTGGCTGTGATTTTACATGCATTCACCTTCCAGTCAAACTTTCTGAGGAGGGAAGGAACTGTCCCAAGAGATTGACCAAAGGGATGTTTGAGCATTTGCTCCAGAGCAATGCCAGTCTCCAGTTATCTCTGGACAGCTACAGGGGACAAATATCAGTCCATGCCCCATCTCACAAGTTGCTCAATGAGGAATTCCACCTCATTCCTCATGAGAAGAGAAGTCGGAGACCACTCAAGGCTCTCACGGTGTTCACAGATGCATCCAGGGCTTCCCACAAGTCGGTGATGACTTGGAGAAATCCTCAGACTCAGCATTGGGAAGCTGATGTTGAGTTTGTGGAGGGATCCCCCCAAGTGGCTGAACTAGCTGCTGTGGTAAGAGCCTTTGAGAAGTTCTCAGAACCAATTAATTTGGTAACCGACTCTGCTTATGTGGCGGGGGTAGTGTCCAGAGCGGAGCAGGTTGTGCTCAAAGAAATTGACAATGAACACCTCTTCAGGTTGCTTTCAAAGCTAATTTATTTGATTTCCCAATGAGAACATCCATTCTATGTGATGCATGTAAGATCACACACTGATTTGGCAGGGGAAATTGCAGAGGGGAACCGTCGGGCAGATTCCCCTGCTGCACCAGTTTAAAAAGCACGTCTCCCTGATATCTTCCAACAGGCAAAGCTGAGTCACCAACAATACCATCAGAATGTGCCAAGCCTGATCCGTCAGTTCCAGCTAACACGGAGTCAGGCTCGAGCCACTGTGGCCACCTGTCCTAACTGCCAGGTCCAAGCAATGCCATCGATGGGTATGGGAGCTAACCCCCGGGGCCTTGGCAGTTGTGAGGTATGGCAGACAGACATCACACACATTCCTGGATTTGGACGCCTCAAATATGTTCATGTGAGCATTGACACACATTCAGGTGCAGTGTATGCCTCTGCCCATGCAGGAGAAAAGACTGACCATGCTAAAAAACACCTAATGCAAGCTTTTTCAGTGTTGGGGATTCCAAAAGAAATCAAAACTGATAATGGCCCAGCGTACGCGTTCAAGGAGTTCCTGGAATTTGTCCAGCAGTGGGGAGTGGAACATAAAACTGGCATCCCTCACTCCCCCACAGGTCAAGCTGTGGTTGAAAGAGCACATCAGACGCTCAAACAGGTTCTGGCTAAATAGAGTAGTACCACTGCGTGGATGTCTCCACATGAGAAGCTCTGTAAAGCCATGTTTACTATTAATTTTCTGAATTGTTCATTGGAAAACATGAGTCCACCAGTGGTACGTCACTCTAACAGTGGCAATCAGTTCAAATTGTCTCAGCGTCCACCGGTCATGATTAGGGATCCAGAAACTTGGGAAACCAAAGGTCCCTATGAGCTTGTGACCTGGGCTCGTGGCTATGCATGCGTGACCACTCCCTCAGGCCCTCGGTGGATTCCCCAGAAGTGGGTGAAACCTTTTGTCCCTAAAAATCCAGCTCCAGCAGAAGGAGATGAGAGGCAAGTAGCTGATGCCTCCAAAAGAAGACGCCATCGGATGGAAGAAAAGGAATCCTCCTAGATGTGGACTCCTTCCAACAGAACCAGAAACTTTTAACATGTTTTAAAAATGTTTGTTTTTCTTTTTAGAGAAAACCTACCTCACACTCAACCCTGTGATGAACCCCATACAAGTTGTCATCTTGTTAATGCTGAACAGTCTGGCAGCTGCACGGATCGTCCCTCAGCCACGTCAAAATGTCTGGGTGACCCTGGCACAGACACTTCAGCAGGAAAACATATGTTTGTCTACTGCTTCAGCAGAGAATCCTATGTCCACCTGTCTGGTAGGAATTCCATTGCAGGCTGGAGAATTTCCAGCAGGTTTAGACATGCATAGGTCCAACGAATACCCAGAGTCAGACGCCTTCCGACCATACAAAGGTCCACAGCAGAAAGCTGCAACAACTGTGAACCCCTTAGAGGAGTGGATGCCACTTTTGCCCAAGGTATATCAGGAACCCCAAGAATAAGAATTATTGGGTTCCTCCCCTGCATTATACTGCATACATTTTTCTGTCTACCCAAAACCTCCTAACATCAGCCAGCACCACAATATAAAACAATATCGTGGGGAGTTTTCTGCAAAAAGATGTTGTCATCATATAAGCCATATCGAGGCAGAAAACCCATCTCACTCAAGACCCAGAAGCCTCCCTAAGGGATTGTTCTTGATTTGTGGGGATCGGGCATGGGCAGGAATTCCTTCTTGGCTTTTAGGAGGGCCATGTACCATAGGGCGGTTGTCCGTTTTGACACCCAACCAAACTCTAATTGGTGAATGGACTCACAAAAACAAATCGGCAAACAAAATTCAAAAGAGAAGTGCTGACCAATTGGATCCAAATTGTAATTCAGAAATTTGTCATTGGGCCAAGTCAAAAAGAGTTGCTGTGTCCCTGTTCTTTCCGTGGGTCGCAGCAGCCAAAGCTCATGGTGAATTGGGCCACCTAGAGTGTTGGGTAGTCAAACAGGCAAATTTAACGTCCACCGCCATCAGCTCTCTCCTAGAAGATGAGGAAATTACCAGACAGGCCACTCTCCAGAACCGTGCTGCTATAGATTACCTCTTGTTACTTCATGGACATGAATGCCAGGAATTTGAAGGACTTTGTTGCCTAAACCTGATCTCGAAAGCTCCGAACATCCATGCTGCCCTTTGAAGTATGAACAGCATGATCGGACAAGTGAAGCAAGAATCTGAAGATTGGATCAAAAAGCTGTTCAGAGGATGGGGACTTATGGGGTGGTGGATTTCTATAGTTAAAACAATTTTGTTATTTCTTGTTATTCTTTTCCTTGTAACTGTAGCGTTCGGGATCCTACGCTGTTTGATTTTAAAGCTATCAATAGTCCCATACCTTCTACCTCAGAAGTCAACCACATAGAGTTGGCAAACCTAAAGCAGGCTGACTCCTCCATTGTATTGTAATGGTGGGAAAACACACACTCTGTGTAACCTAATGTTCTTCTTCTAATCCTCTTAAACGAAAAAGGGGGAGATGTTGTATTCCTCTGAGAAATGTTTTTTCCCCTCAGAATCCCCCTGAAGCTTGTGCCATATAGTTGGACCCTTCTTCCCTATCTTATCTACTTCTGACCCTATTGGCTGAAGGCCAATATCCTTCCTTGGCCATAGACTAGATAAACCCCTGTCTTTCCTGTTTCGCTCTCTCTCTCCTCCTCGCCCTCCCTGCTCCTGGAACACCACATGGGAGAATAAAGCATGGACTGAAGGTGAGGGGTTAGAGCCACCCTTTTTGATATCTTTATTCTGTCTCTATGAAATATATTACCCTAAAAGCCCTGAGAAACTGAGCTAGCTGAAGCCTTGGGGTTGGCTAAAGGGAACATATTATTTCACAGCTATGGCAGGAGAAAGAGCCCGCAGTGCAGTGGGCACCGTGCCCTGCCCAGCCAGGGCTCTCTGGCACAGAGGAGCAGCAGCACCAGCACCTTTCAACCCACTGCTGCCTTGGCTTCACCTGGCAGACAGAAGCCTCTGGAAATCAGCACCACCTGTCGCCTTCCCAGCTTGGAGCAGCTCCTGCTGGTGGGGACATCCTGCCACTTCTACTGCTTTCAAAAAGGAATCAAAGCAGAGTAGGAATCAGAGCAGAGTTTGAGAGGTACATCCAGAGAAGCCCTGGGCTTGTGCAATAAATGGGAAAATGTATGGGGGAATGTGTTAGGAATTTTTTAAGCTGTTCTGCCAATACTGCCCTCTCTCCTTTTCTCTCTTCACGTTTCCTGTTTTTTTCCCTCTCACATTTCCCCACCTTCCCATGGTTTCCTGTTTGTTTTTTTTTTTTCCCTCATGCTTCTCACAATTTTTTCCCTCACTTTTCCTGCCCATTTCTCCTCTCATGTTGCTCTCCTTTTCTCAGTCATTTTTCTCCAAGTTTTCTCTGCATGTTTCTCACTTTTGCCCTCATGTTTCTTACCCTTTTCCTATCACATTTCCCACACTTTTCACCACACGTTTATCATTCTTTCCCCCTCGTGTTCCTTATACTTTTCATTTTGCATTTTGTGCCCTTTTTTCACTCCCCTTTTTTGTCACTTGTCCCGTCAAACTTCCCACACTTTTTTTCCCCCTCATGTATTCTACCTTTTTCTGCCCTCTGGGTTCTCACTCTTTTCTCCTCAGGATTCTCACAATGTTCTCCTCACATTTTGCTGCATGTTTCTCTCTCTTTGCCAATAAAGTTTCTCACTCTCTTCCCCACACATTTCCCTCTATTTTTCCCCTAGGTTTTTCACCCTTTTCCGCTCATGTTTCTTTGCATTTTCCCACCGTATTTTCTGCCTTTGCTTCCTTTCACCTTCTTCTCATTTTTTCACTCCCATTTCTCACACTTGTCACCTCATGTTTTCTGCCTTTTTTCCCCTCACATTTCTTTACTCCCTGGTTCCTGTCAGTGACTGTTCCTCTTCAGTAGTTGATGGGCTTCTCTTCTTTTTTCCTGCAATGCCCTGCTCTAAAGAATGGGTTCCAGAGCAGTGCTCCAAGAAGCCCCTTGCTGTGCATCTGCTGAACAGAATGTCTGTGCTCAACTTGAAGAATCTCATCAAGAAAAACCTAAACTGCAGTGGACGTCCTGCTGCAGTTTGGGTTTTATTTCAATTCTTGTTGGGGAAGATGAAAATTTAACAGGAACGTCTTACAGATATGAATGCTTAGCAGGAGCTTCACTAGAAATGACAGCAAGTTTTGATATAGAAAAATAAAAACTGTTTAAGTTAGGGACTGCTGAGTTAGTTGTTAGTGGACAAAGGTTAAGATGAGTTGGAAGGAAACTTTTATGGCTAAGAGCAAAGGATAAGGCTTTTACAAACAAAACCATGTTTTTCCCAAGTAAAGAGAAAAACCATAGGCAAACACAAACATGTTTTTACCAAGTAGAAAAAAGGTCTAAGAGTTTTCCACTGCAAGTAAAACAGAAAAACAACTTTAAGCTTAAAATGTAACATACTAACTCAATGGGATTGGATATTACTAACCATACTATAGTAAGGACAGTAGTTGTGATAGGCTATAGGTAAATGTAAAGGTGTTGTGTATGATACTGATTGGGTATTGTGTTAAGATGCTCAGTAAAGAAAAGCATATAATGCATTGTAACCAAAATTAAAGTGGCTTCAGGTTTTGCCTATAAGCTGATGCTGACAGCTATAAGCTTGGCTCTGTATACATTGGGCCAGATTTGTCATAACTAATAATTTCTTGATCCATCAGTAAAGACACAGTAACACACAGTGGTGGGAGCCTGACACAGGAGGAATTTAGTCTAAAAATGAGCCTGTTTTGTTGGAGTTATTGGCACTACTTGCTGCCTTATGTCAGTCACACTCCTGCTAACATTACTGTGATTCCAGAGCCATAATGTTTTCTTCTCCTGTGAAACTTATTTCATTTGTGGCATAATCCACTGTATCTTCCAATTTACAGGAAGAATTATTCCCATGTTGTTGCCTCCTTTCACTGTGATCTGAAAAAAAAGAGCGAACATGAAGATTATCATAAATAAACCACATAATTCAAAGATTAATCCACCTAAGCCTGAAGAACAGTATTTTATTTCTAGTTTCTAGAAATTTATGCAACTCAGTTCTAATTTGCATCCAGCATTAGATTTAGAACTAGCTGAGGCTAGAATTATGAGCTAACACAAGTCAGTACTGTCTACAGTATTTCATTTAAAAAATCCTAAGTGACCACAGAAATATCAGGCTTAACAGAACTCGAACTTCTTGACTTTCTTCTGCCTCCTTTGTTATAACTCAAAATTTAAGATCATTACTCCAGTTCTTATGAACATTGATTGCTTTATGAGTAATTGAAGAAATGACAAGTGGGTAGCCCAAGAGCTCACTGAGCTTTACTAACATTGCGTTTCACTATGGTGTGCATGCATCTTCCACAATTAAAATAAGCCCAGTTTAATACATTTTCCTGTTCTTCCCCTGCAAACAAAACCCAAGCCATGCATTTCTGCCAAATGAGAAAGTCGAGGTTGGACCTACAAAAACACAGCCAAAGAACTGCTGCTTGCATCCAAATTGGAACAAGAAGCAGTGTCCAGATCCTTCCTTCTCTGTCACAAACCAGCTGTGGAGTTGTAACTCCTACTCACCTGCCTATTCCTTGTGCATTTGAATAATACAGGCAAGGATACTAATTCCATCATCTCCTCAGCTACATATTTTCACATTTGTGATAAAGCAACACTTTCAAGCTCTAGCCCTGTGACAAAGATTCTTGAAATTAGGAATGTTTAGCCTGGGGGGGGGAAAAAACCCAACCAAAAAAAACCCAACCAAAAAACAAAAACAAAAACAAAAAAACAAAACAAACAAAAAAAACCAACCCCAAACCCAAAAAACCAACCAACCAACACCCAAAAAACCCCCCGAAACAAACAAACAAACAAACAAAAACCCCACAAAAACCAAAACCAAAAAAACCCCCCCCAAAAAACCCCCCAAAAAACCCACCAACCCCCCCCAAAAAAAAACCCACCAACAAAAAAACCCCAACAAACAAACAAAAAAACCACCCAAAACCAAACCAAAACAAAACCCCCAAAAACCAAAACCCAAAAAAATCCCCCCAAAAACCCCCAAAAAATCCCCCCAAAACCTCAGGGAACCTTATCACTCTCTGCGGCAACATGAGAGGAGGTTGCAATCAGGGGAGGTTCATCTCTTCTCCTCCCCCCCAAAAACGTAATAGGACAAGAGAATACAGACTCGAAATGGGCCAAAGAAGATTTAGATTGAATATTAGGAAGAATTTCCCCACTGGAACAGGATGCCCAGAAGAGTCACATTCCCTGGAAAGGTATGAAAAGTGTGTGGATATAGCACTTCAGCACATAGTTTAATGATGGACTTAATGACCTTAAGGGTCTTTTCCAACATCAATGATTCTGTGAAACTAAAAAAAATCTCAAATTTGTCAGAAAAAGCCTAACAAAGACAATATGAAATCACTTCTTTCAAGAGGCTGTCTCTAACTTAGCCTTAAAAAGGAGGATGACCTGTTATTATACTTTTATATATTTATCAAAAAAAACCCTTATTTTAAATTTTACTAAAATTTTATTATAAATTTATTTAAAAATATTTTTATTATATACTTTATAAATAAAAAACCATTATACTTTTCCTAAAGATACCCCAGTCTCCAGTGGAGGGTTTTATGGGAGAAAACCTAACTTAATTGGTTAAGTCAGCTGGACACATTCTGGCTAATGGTGAGAGCCACTGAAGAGCATTGTGGATAAGTCCATATCCTGACAGAAAGGTTGGGTATTTATAGTGTTCTTGGGGGTCTGGTAGGGATCTTAAATCTCTGCTGGAAATGTTGTGAAAAATGAGTATTGTTGTGACATTTTGCATCTCAATTTCTGAGGTTTTTTTGGTGGGTTTTTTTGTTTGTTTGTGGTGGGTTTTTTTGTGGTTTTTTTTTTTGTTTGTTTGTTTGTTTGGTTTTTTTTTTTTGGTTTGGTTTGGTTTTTTGGGGGGTTTTTTTTTTGGTTTGGTTTGGGTTTTTTGTTTGTTTGTTGTTTGTTTGTTTGTTTTTGTCATTGTTTATAGGTAAGGCTTCCTAAGGAGAGGCTGGACTAGATTTATTCAAGACCATCATGGTGAGTCCAGGAGGCACCAACACATTTACATTGCTGTGGGGGTACTGGGTTAACTCTGACGCTGTCCCTGGCTCTCCTAGGGATGTTTGGGGTCACAGTCTGTTGCTATGGTAGCAGTGGCTTACTGGGTGTGTTTGGGGTGTCTGCTCCGTCAGGGCACTCTGCAGAGCATCTTCGTGGTGGAGGGAAGCCTGAGGGGGCTCTGGAGGCATAAACTGGTTTTGGAGGGATTGCCTGTCCTGAGGAACTTCTCCTGCAAACGCGACTGTGGTGGTGGGTGAGTTAATAATACCCTGTGACAAAACCAGAACTAAAACCCCCTAACTCTCCCTTTTTTCCACCTGTTTACCCTTAAAATGTTCAAAGTCACTACAGGAACAACCACAAGGTGTCACAATTGTCCCACATTCCAAGTACCTGTCCCAGAAAACAGTGTCATTTGTACACTCAAACTCTGCTGTCGTTTACAGAGTGATCACAAGGGTTCACAAGTTGGAAGTCAAGGTGCTGAAAAGACGAATGGTTACCATGCATGTGTATATCAACTTTAAAATTAAATTAAGCTTCACAAAGGGGCTTTCCACATCAGGAACAAGGGACAAAAAAGAGAATGGAGAGATTCTGCTTATATAAATAAGGTAGAGTATAAGAAAATGATTTCAAAAACTGCAGGGATTGGGAAGAGGTTTAATGAGGAAGAGCCAAAAGGATGTAAACCTGCACTTTACTCCCCTGAGGGATTTTTTCAAGTGTCACAGTCTTGCAATAGCATTTACTTGTATCTGGGACAGGACTGGTGCCCATAAGGGGATGTGAAGGGAGATGTTTCCAGAGACAACAGTGTGGTTTTCCCTGGATTTGCATGAGGGCAGCACCAACTTCCTTCTGAGAGTTGTCTGTATTGTAGCCTGGATTTTCTCAGCAATGCTATAACGTGTGGTGCTGCTTTTAAAGGGTTTGTGTCCTGGGAATTTTGTACCTCTGCCCAAGCAAGGATGTGGTGTTCCAAGTGTTCTGTCTATGTATTAATCTGGACTCGGGTACTTGGTGCTTACACTGTGCCTACAGAAGAATCCTAAAGAGTTATAATCCCTCTATAGAACTGAATATTACTAATTCAAAACTGTATTTGAGGTTAAAATTCCCTAAACACAAAAGAATAAAAAAAGTAAGGTGGTACTTTGAACAGGCATTTACATTATTAATCTGTCTTATAGTTATTTATAGGCTAGTTATTTGCATTCAAGTTAGGACTAAATGGCATCTAAAATAGATGTTATATTCATAGACATGAAGATGGTTATTTTAGCTGTAAATGAAGACAAACAGAACTCACATGAAGAATATCAGTTCAGAAAGGTCAGATTCTTATTCAGGGAAAGGTTAGGGAAGTGGTTTGCTAGACCTCAGGACTGTTCCAGTAGTGCTGCAGACTCCTTGAGGAAAAAGAGCAGTGTCTCCAGTTACACAGCATAGACATCCATGGATATTGAGTGCTTTCCAGTCCTTTCAGCATTGCATAGAGTTGGAAAGAATCTCGAGGGCTTGGTGCTGATTTAAGAAAGGAAATAATGCCTTTTACTTTGATGTACTTTTAAATCCTCTCCAATAGTGTGGTTGACTGGTTGGTTTAAACAGCAGATGAGAGGTCTAACATGGAAGTGGCATTTATTTGCTTTTTTGTGCAGGCTGATCCAGGCAACTGCCTTGTGTATGTTAAACATGATATTTGTGTATCAGGGCTGTGTTTGTATACCTGTTCCCAACCAGATGGGGAAAGAAATTGTGCATATTTCCCTTTCTCTTAGTCTATTTATACTTCTCTTTCTTAATGCAAACAAAAGCTTTTCATAACCATTTAAATACTGGAATCAGCCATCAGAGTCTCATTTAAAATGTGTCTCATTTTGGAGCATTCAGAGTTTCTTTGTGAGTATGAATTAGGGTCACCAGTAACTACCCTTCAAAGTAAGCTGAAATATGCCTTTTCTATTGACAGAGAACAGGAATTTTTGAACAATTTGCTTTTTAACTGACTTCTTTCTTTTCACTATTGGAATGATAAAACAAGTAGACCTAGTAGATGGTCTGCACCTGGTTGTTGTGAAGTGCAGGTGGCAGATCAATGGTGATAGCAAATTTATTTGATTGGAGATGCCATTTGATAGTGTTGTAAAATTGAGGCAATGATAATCAGGAGTAGTTCTATTGAAATTAGCTCTGCAAATTCTCCTAATAAATGAGAAGGCATCCTCCTTTCCCTGAATACTAAAAAAGAAAAAAAGTTGGAAGAGGACTAAAGCAGAGATTGATAACAAGTTGGCAGCGGATTGAAATTCATGGGATTTTGTTTCAATCTTTGTCTTTGGTAGCAGTGGCAGCCTGTCTGTGGTACTGCTGATAAAGTCAATCCTATTCCTGGGTTCTGCATCTGTCTGGGCTTTCTTGGGTGACAAGGTCCTGTCTGAGCAATGCTTCAAAATCCAGTGTGAATATTTGGTGTGTCTCTTGCAAACAAGACCCAAGTGAAGCACAGGAAAGGTGGAATATGGTTCTGTCAGGGGAGATATTTGGTACCTGTACTGGTGATATTGCAATTGAATGGGCAAATAAGTGGACCAAGATTTTGAAAACAATAGGAAGTGTGTCAAGGGGAGAGAGGAAATAGTCAAAAAATGGAGGAAATGTGCCTGTCTGAGAGCATATCTATAACAGTGACCCTGCTGGAGTCTGGGTTTGTTCTGATGTTTAGTTTTGGCTTAAAAAATTAAGGGGACCTGAAGGCATTGTGTACTTTTTTGCATCGTCTCTATTGATCTGATAAGATGGAAATCTCAGTTAAAAATGGAACTGTACTTTGGAAATGCTGGAAACTTGGAGCTCAATTGGAGTCTGTATTTGTAACTAAGTTTTATAACATACTATTTCTAGTAGAGATGCAGTCAGTGGTTTTCAGGTAAATGGGGATATTATTTAGGGAAATGGTAAGATATTTAGATGCAAGTTATTTGGATTGAAGCTGGGAATAAATTGTTTATGAGATAGATTGGATCTTCAGAAGAAATGTAGATGATTCTCTTAGCTGAATCAGAGGTGGTTGGCTTCAGAAGGAAATCATTGGTGTTTTGGTTGAATCTGTATCTTTGATAGCAATGGCAGCCTGTGTCTTTGGTGCAACAAAAAATGGCAATCCTATTGCTGGGTTGTGCATCTGTTTCCCAGGAGGCAGCGGTGGTGGGCATGTTTGGGGTGCCAGGCTGTTGCTGTGCTCACCATGGGTTGCTGTGCGTGGAGTGTTTGGGGTGCCGGGCGGTTGCTGTGGTGCCTGTGGGTTCCTGGAGGGTTTGGGGTGAGTGTGCAGTGCTGGCACTGGCCCTGGGCAGAGCAGCCTCAGGGCTGAGTGCAGGGGGAGGCCTGAGGAGGCTCTGGAGGCACCAAGTGCTCCTGGCAGGATCAGCTGTGCCAGGGAAGCCCTTGTGCAAGCAGGCCGGTGGTGGTGGGTGAGTTACTCGTAGCCTGTGAGCCGGGCAGCGTGTAAAACTCTTCACTTGCAGTCAGACCTTCAAAGAAGCTCTTGTTTCTTTCTAGATGCAGTCAGACCTTCAAAGAAGATCTTGTTTCTTTCTGGATGATGGAGAAATGTTGGACAATTCCAGTAAGCCATCTCTGTGTTAGAATATCCTCCTTTCCTCATTGTTTGACCCATGGTATTTTTACTGCCATAGCATTGTATCTATCAAAAAGAGTGTTGTAGAAATAAGTTGCTTTCATGGTGCAGTGCAGTTTCTAAATTACATTGCAGGTATTTGAGATGTGTTCTGGTACAAGTGACAGTTTTTCCTGAAACTTTTTTAAGGGTTCTCGTAGGTGGAAATGAGTGTTCTTTCAGCTTTAATGAGATGCTTTCAAAAGATGGTGTTGGGTCTAGGCAAGCTTGACTTGTGTCATGAGGGCATTCCAGGTTAGGGTCACTGCAACTGATGGCATTTGTCATTTTCCAGGTAATTTCTGAGCCTTAGAATAGACTCTTTTGACGAATGTCAAGCAACAATTGGATAAGACTTTTAATTTTTTTTTTGCTTTATATCTGTGATTATTTGCAATCTTGTGGTTCTGTTCCTTAACCCCCCAGAGAAATGCAAAGTCTATAAATGCAGAATGAGCCCTGTGAGATCAGACCAAACTTGCTGTGGACAAGGTTCTACAGTTGTGATTCTAGGCCGAATCAGAGTTTTAGTTGTGTGATGGACAGAAAAGTCAGCGTTAGCTGGGCCATGTTTTGGATGTACCCAGAGGAGCAGGGAAGTTGGAGGCTGAGCAGAAGGACCCTGAGCTGGCTCTGTTGGAGCATCGGGAGGAAGTTTCTAGACATAAAAGAACTAAATAAGGAGATATTTTTAATAGGAGTTGAAACAATTAATCTTAAGAATGAAATGGGTGCTTTTATCTAAGGTTTGCATCTTACAGACTATTTGTCATCTGGTTCCAGAGTTGTGTCTGAGTAATCAGGTTTAAGCATCAGTGCAACTACAAAATCAAATGCTTTCCAAGTGACGATGATGATGCAATGTCAGTGGTGTTTGGTTTTGAAGCTCTCTGTAGCATTGTCCTTTATCAGCTGATGAATTATAGGGATAGTAGCTGTGTTTGATGTTGTGAAGAAAGCATTTTAATACTGCTGTGGACTTGGGGGTAAATTCAAATAGGTGAAGGTTAAAACACTCTTCTCTAAATGTTCATAGACTTTTGATAGACAGATAGGAGAAGTGCAAAGAGTGTGTGGGGAAACAGGATCATCTGGCTAGGCCAGCAGAGTACCTGTGTTCATTGTGTTACTGGAAGAAATGGCAACATTTGAATGGCCTGTATTGAGGATGAGGAAAATGGGTGGTTTGGAAAATGGCAGAGATGATGACATTAGGCAGAATTCTGTGCTTTTAGTGAGCAGTGCTGATGCAGACCAGTGTAATTTTGCTCAATGCAATTTTATTTTCTGGTAATGAGTGCTGCTTGGGAGCAGGGGCTGTCTTAGGTGACAAGGTCCTCTCTGACCAATGCTTCAAAATCCAGTGTGAATATTTGGTGTGACTCTTGCAAACAAGACCCAAGTGAAGCACAGGAAAGGTGGAATATGTTTCTATCAGGAGAGATTTCAACCTGTACTGCTGATACTGCAGATGAATGGTCAAATCAGTGGACAAAGATTTTGAAAACAATAGGAAGTGTGTCAAGGGGAGAGAGGAAATAGTCAAAAAATGGAGGAAATGTGCCCCTCTGGTGAGCATATCTATAACAGTGACCCTGCTGGAGTCTGGGTTTGTTCTGATGTTTAGTTTTGGCTTAAAAAATTAAGGGGACCTGAAGGCATTGTGTACTTGCTTTTGCATCCTCTCTATTGATCTAAGATGGAAATCCCGGTTAAAAATGGAACTGTGCTTTGGAAATGCTGGAAACTTTGAGCTCAGTTGGAGTCTGTATTTGTAACTAAGTTGTATAACATAGTATTTCAGGTTTTCAGGTAAATGTGGATCTTATTTAGGGAAATGGGAAGATATTTAGATGCAAGTCATTTGGATTGAAGCTGGGAATAAATTGTTTATGAGGTAGATTGGATCTTCAGAAGAAATGTAGATGATTCTCTTAGCTGAATCAGAGGTGGTTGGCTTCAGAAGGAAATCATTGGTGTTTTGGTTGAATCTGTATCTTTGGTAGCAATGGCAGCCTGTGTCTTTGGTGCAACAAAAAATGGCAATCCTATTGCTGGGTTGTGCATCTGTTTCCCAGGAGGCAGCGGTGGTGGGCATGTTTGGGGTGCCAGGCTGTTGCTGTGCTCACCATGGGTTGCTGTGCGGGGAGTGTTTGGGGTGCCGGGCGGTTGCTGTGGTGCCCGTGGGTTCCTGGAGGGTTTGGGGTGAGTGTGCAGTGCTGGGCACTGGCCCTGGGCAGAGCAGCCTCGAGGCTGAGTGCAGGGGGAGGCCTGAGGAGGCTCTGGAGGCACCAAGTGCTCCTGGCAGGATCAGCTGTGCCAGGGAAGCCCTTGTGCAAGCAGGCCGGTGGTGGTGGGTGAGTTACTCGTAGCCTGTGAGCCGGGCAGCGTGTAAAACTCTTCACTTGCAGTCAGACCTTCAAAGGAGCTCTTGTTTCTTTCTGGATGATGGGGAAATGTTGGACAATTCCAGTAAGCCATCTCTGTGTTAGAATATCCTCCTTTCCTCATTGTTTGACCCATGTTATTTTTACTGCCATAGCATTGTATCTATCAAAAAGAGTGTTGTAGAAATCAGTTGCTTTCATGGTGCAGTGCAGTTTATAAATGATGTGGCAGATTTGTGTGATATGTTCTGGTAGTAATGACATTTCTTCTGGAAATGATTATTTTAGGGTTCTTGTAGGTGGAAATAAGTGTTCTTTCAGCTTTAATGAAATGCTTTCAAAAGATGGTGTTGGGTCTAGGCAAGCTTGACTTGTGTCATGAGGGCATTCTGGGCTAGGTTGTGTTGCAACTGATGGCATTTGTAATTTTCCACTTAATTTTAAATCCTGTCAAATAGTGTGGGTGGCTCGTAGTTTAAGATGTGAGAGATCTGAGTTCAAAGCATGATTTATTTGCTTTTTGTGCACTTTGTGCAGCTTTTTAAAAGGTGCTGGTCATCCGTTGGTGTTTTGTTTAGAAGCTCTTCATCGCTCTGCCTTTTGTAAGCTGAAGTGTAATAGCAACAGTAGCAGTACTTGATGTTGCAAAGAAGGCACTGTAAGTATCACTGTGGACATGTGATGAAAATTCTGCTAGTTTAAGGTTAAAAAGCTATTCTCTAAGTTTTCGTAGACTTTAAATGCCATGTGATTTCCTAATTTACCAAAATAATATTACTCTGGTCCTGTATCCCATATGAACGGTGTGAGGAGCTGGCTAAGAGAGCTCCAAGTGGTGTGTGTGGGAAAACAGGATGCTGTGTCCAGGCCTGCAGAGCACCTTTGAGCATGTTCATTGTTGAACTGGAAATAATGATAACCTTTTAATGGCTTGTATTGGGGATGAGAAAAATGACAGGTTTGGTAAATGGGAGAGATGAAGCCCTTAGGCAGAATAACTGGGCCATTTAGTGAGCTGTGCTAATACAAACAAATGTAAATTTGCTCAAAGCAGGGGCTGTCTTGGGTTACAAGGTCCTGACCACTGATTCAAAACTCATTGTGAATATTTGGTTTGACTGGCAGACAAAACCTGAGGGATGATAAACTTGTAGGAAAGGTAGAATTTAGTTGTAGCAGAGGGGCATTTGATGCTAATACTGGTGACATCCCACTTAAATGGTCAATTCAGGGTGAAAGGATTTTGAAAAAACCAGGAAGTGTCAAGGGGAGAGAAGAAATAGTCCAGAAATGGTGGAGATGTGCTCTACTAGAGAGCACATCTGCAACAGTGACAGGGTTGGAGTCTTGGTTTGCTGTATTTTGGTGTTGTTGGTTTTCCTAATTTTTGTGGATAAAATTCAAGGGAATGCATTATGTCCTTGTTTTTCACCCTCTGTATTGATCTAAGATGGAAATCCAGTGTACAAATGGAACTGTCCTTTGGAAAGGCTGGAAATTTTGAGCTAAATTGGAGCCTTTATTTGTAATAACTTTCAGCTGTGAGAAACATTTTTGGCAGAGATGCAGTAAATGGTTTTCCAGGTAATTGTGGATCTTAAAGTGAAAGTGGAAGTTCCTTATGTGCAAGATATTTGGATTTCAGATTGAAACAAACTCTAACAACTTGTAGTGTAAAGGTCATGGTAATGGATTTTTGTTTTCTAGCCCAAAGCTCACATCATCTCTTATGAGCCTGGCAGTCAGACTGTGTTGTACAGGTGATCACTTCTGAAATGATTTCCCATTTGATAAGTGCAGCCAGGAACTCTGATCCATTATCAGTGCAGCTGCTCTGTATCTTCATTACAAGAATCTGTGTCTCTGGTTCTGTTTTTGCAGTTCTGATCACAGCAAGAAATAAGTCAAACCTTGTGCATCCTTTAGCTCTGAGCTGTCACAAATCTGAATTCCAGCCATATGGAATTGTTCAGGCAATTGTCTCTAGTTGCTTTTGTTCAGCCAGTTTCTGGCATTTGGGGTTTTTGCCACCTTAACCCGCTTTTGTGCTAGCAATGCCTTGCAATTAAGTAATGATTCTTTTCTCCCCTTCCTTGTATGTTCTGTCCTCTGGATAAATACGGAGTTGGAAAAAGAGTGTGTCATATTTTACTGCAACCTTGCATGGTACCGGTGACTCTCTTAAAAGTTTTGCGTCTCTGTAGTGCTGCAGGAATGTTTTGTGCTGCATATATAAAGTGAAAGTGTTCAAAGTTTTCATTTTATCAACTTTGTGGATGATTTCTGCCAGGAAATTGCACAGAGGAGGATTTTATTGTGTATACAAGTTCCAAGCTTTATTGTCCTGAACAAATGGTGATTCTACCTGTATTAGAGTTCAGGCTGGCTGAAGTTTGTGCTGCAGTCCATGGTTTCTTACAATATCCATGTCAGCCCTGTATTTTTACTGTATTAGAAATGAGTGTCTGTGTAGTGAACTGGAAACATTTGTTTCACTTTTAATTTTAGAATCCCTCAGATTTTTGGTGTGATTCCTTGAAGTTTGATCATGTTTTTTGGAACAGCAATTCTATTAACCCTGGTGTAATTATCAACGAAAAAACAGGCAGAGTTAAGCTTGGTTTTATTCTACTTGTTGGTAGAGGGCACTTGATTTCCTCCATCTTCCAGTCTGCTTTGTAGCTACCATAAAAAACAAGGTGCTGTAGGTAAGGGCCAACAGGACTCCCGAAATGGCAGCCAAACACCTTTTCTGTCAGTGGGAGGGAAGTAGCATGCCAGTGCAAGGTGACCCTGCAGTTACTGGGTACTTTGTGCTGTCAGTAAAGGAATTCCAGTGATAAGAGACTGTGTAAATCCAGTTTTCACAGACATATGGCTGCACTTGAAGTGTTTCTTGAAGCAATGTGTGGAGTCTTTGTATAGGGAAATTTCCTTTCTCCCAATGTATTTTTTATTTCTTTTAACACCAAAAGGTTTTCACATGAATATGAACAGTGGGATAAGACACCAGGCTCCCATTTCAAATGTGTTTTAGAGCATTTGTCAGAATGGGTTTATTTGAGAATGTGAATTAGAGAAGCCAGTTCCCCAGTAACCTCCTTCATAAGCAAGCTGCAGTCTGTCTCTCTATTCACTTAGCATCATAAGAAATTCCTTTTCCAGCAATAAGGTTTTTAACTGACATTCCTTTCTTCTCAACATTAGAGCAATGAAGATCATCTAACATTCAGTCCTCTTCAGATAGTCCTAAAGTACAATGGGCACATCAGTGGTGACATCAAATTCATTCCAAAGGAGAGGCTGTTTTAGGTAGTGTTATATAATGTGAGATTGTGGTAGTAATAAAACATGAGTAGTTCTATTAAAATTCTCCCTGAAGATGCTCCAAACGTATGAAGAGCCATCCCTCTGTCCCTTAACACAGGAAAAGAAAGAAAAGTTGGTAAAGGAGCTTCCAGAGAGTAATGGAAAGATTGCTAGCAAGTTGGCAGCAGAATGAAATGGATAGGTTTTGGCTGAGTCTTCACTTTTGCTGCCAGGGATTTTCTTTAATTTCAAGATGACCCATGGACAATTCAGACTGACAGTTCAAAAGACTGTTGCTGCTGGAGAATGACTGAGCATTCTTGGAAAAACTCTGATCGTAAAAACCAGAATTTGCAATCATATCTAAACCTAAAGCATTTTATCTTCTTTTTTGATTCAGTTTGTATTTATTACTGTCATAAATCCTAGTGTACTCAGCAGAGACGACTTGAATGTGTTATCTGGAAAATCCATCATATCTCCCTGAATAGGCCAACTGTAGAGCCAATGCCTCCTGCCTGTGGCATTTAGGGAATATAAAAGAAGTTCTGACCAAGGCCAGGGGAAATGGTGGTTTCTAGAAAACATAAACCAAATGAGGTTTTTTGGGCCAAGTCTGTTCCTTGTATGCTTTTCTTGGAGCAGAATACCACAGTTAGCATCCAAACTATGCAGAGCCCCAGAAATGTTTGTAGTATTTGTATCGTAGAGTAATTCAGGGAATATTGATAAATAAGTTGTTTTCTGCCCATGGTTCTTCAGAATTGTGTTCTTTAAACCATCATAAAGCAATGTTCATGTTAAGCAGTGTATTTTTATTTCCATGAGTTGCAGTTAATGCCAGTAATGTGCTGTTATCAGAATGATAATAATACAGATTATTTAAAAAGAAACCTTGTCATTAGTGTTATGCTGGGGAGTTGAGGAGGTTATACTAAATATTTGTTTGCTTAGATGCAGGATAGAGTGATACTGGTCTATTATAAAAATACTTGTAAATATTAAATATAACAGAAATGCTTTCTGTTGCTCAGTTCCATCAAATGTCTAATTTTCTACTGTAGCTTGAAATTTCTTCTGTAATTACAGCACATTCAAATTGTCCATGCAGCCATTTCCATGAAATTTCATGTATGGAGTACTGCTGTGAAGAGCATGTCATTAAAGAAAGCTGCAGTCTGACGTCTCTTAATGAAAGCAGTACAGAGCTGGCGGGGGGCTTCTCTGTGGGGTTGTTTGGGAATTTTCTTTGGTTCCTGGTTGTCTTTCTGCTGCAGGATTGTACAGTCAGGAATGCTGTCAGGGTCATTCTGTTCAGAGGTGTGTGTTGTGCATCACTCAGCAGCTGTCAGAGTCATCTCCTGTGGACTCTTGGCCAATGTCAGCTGTTGTCATGTTCTCTCTGATACCACTGTGGTTGCCATGAGCTGGAGAATTCAACTTCATGAACCTTAGGAATCTGAAATTTGGCATCCTCCTTTGTTTACTTTGATTTAATTCAGGTCGTGGAATTTAGTGCCTTCTTCCATGATGTTGGTCCTCTGTTGAAGAAGAATTTCAAAGGTGGTGGCAAAAAGTTAATATAGTTTAGGGAGTGTTGTTTCTAAAAACAACACGTAGTTTTTCTTCTCCCTGTCATGTCTTTTATCTAGGGATAAATAATATATATAAAAAATAAAGAATGCCTTTCTCAGAGAGAAAATAGTGCCTATTTTTAGTTATTGCTTTTAGTTTTGTTTGCTTTGTCTTGCGTACTAAGAATTAAACTGTCTGCTTCAGAGAGGCAGTTTTTCATTTGTCGTTGCTGTGCTTGTGCTGCCTATGTGAAGTCTTGATGGATGTTATTTAACTGTGGATTTGAAAAGTGAAAAATACTGAGGAAGCTTTTGGAAGATTTTTATTAACTTAGACTGATGTGCAAGTGAAAGATTGCATTTCTCAGCATAAATACTTTGTGCCTAGGCATGAATGTTTTCATGCCTGCTTTGCAAGGTTTGGTATGCATGAAATAATTTGAAATGGATTCAGTTATTTTATTCCCATTTAGCTCTTAGGAAAAAATTTTGCTCTCTTTTTGGGTTTCCATTTACAAGATCAAGCTTGGTTTCCCAGGTTCTCTTAGTAAGGATAAATGAGGAATTAACAAGGGCTCATTGTCTTAGGAAAGATGTGATTGTTCTTGCTGTGTTTGAGTCTTGCTAAAAAACATGAGATGCAGCTGCTTGTAAACCACAGAGTGAAAATGCCAGAATCATTGTGGACTTGCAGGTCCCCCATGCTCACTCAGTGAGGTGAGGTGTGCATGCTCCTGGCTGTGAGCATATGAATAGTACTGTTACTGAAATTAGTAACCTCATTCAGATGTTAAATGCCTTGATCAGTTTGAATTGAAGCATTTCTCTGGAGGAACATCAGCTCAGAGGAAAAACTCCCAAAATTTTCTCATGTTTGGGGGGTGGGAATTTGCCTAATCCATTTTGTAATACAGTGTGCACTGCAAAGTAAAGCAACATCTGCACTGTGCTTGCGTCTCTATACTTTATAATTTAAAATTTATAAGGAAATAAATTTATTTCTATATTAACTTGCAGACATACTGAGTAATGTGACAAAATCAGTTTCATTGTTCACTCTAACCAGAAAGTATGAAGACTGTCATACTGATGTAGAGTGTCTAATCAAGAAGAACGCCCAGTTTCAGATTAAGATCATGAACACTTCAATGTTTTGTATGACAGTAAATCTTCAATGCATCCTAAGTTCTTTGATATTCCAGTGCCACAATAATCCCCTAGTGGATTTATTAGGATCATTTTATTATTCCTTTCTTTTGAAAAGAAAATTATAATTATGATATGTTTTGGCATTACAATTAAAAGCTCTGAAATATAACAAAATTTTGATGTTGTAAATTGTTTCACATTAAGATCAAAATAGAAGAAAGTCATGACAGTATCTAAGGGCTAGGGCCTTGGTATTTTAATGCAGCATTTCCAAGCCCTAGGTTGTGAATACACTTCATATTTTTTCGCTTAAGGATGTATGAACTCTTCTGTTAGATCTTTGTACTCAAACCCTTTAATTTGGCACAAAGTGTATTAGCTTTTGATGTTTCTCTTGTAAGGACACAGCACATCCTTGGTATTTAGGATTTTAGAGTTCTAATTTCAACCCTAACATCAGAAATCCTGTGCAATGTAGGGTAACTCGGGCCCAGCAAAAATAGGACTACTGTGCAAAGATGTAAAAACTCTGCTCTGCTCCTCTTTCAAAAACAAACACTATCAAGAGGTTTCTCTGCTTGACCATACTGTTTACCATGCTCTGACTGAGTCAAAAATCCTGTGAGGACCATTCAGGGAAGTTACTGAGATGAGATGCTCCTGAGAGCTTTTATGGTTTGCTGGACTGCAAAATACATCCTGAGGTGAAACATTCCCTTAGAGTAACCATCTCTCATCACTTGCATTGGTGAAACCCTCAGTTCAAGTTTGCAGAGAAACTGTTTTCCTAGTAAAATCATTTTGCTGTGAATCCAGAACAAAAAATTACTGTAGTGCCTGGTTTACAGCAATTTAAGAGATTCTTAAATACTTTTTCAAGTTCTTTCCCCATTTTATTTCCCATGGAAGTTTGAGTTCTAAGAGGAGAATGTCATCTGGTTTTCTTACAAAGCAAATTTCTAAGCCATGAATTTGAATTTAGAAAAAAAATCTGAAGCTATAAATTTTGTACTAGAAACAAAGTTTCATACATATCCTGTACACAACCGTAACCTTTGCAACATTTTCTTGAGAGTGTTAGTAGCTTATTCAAGTAAAAGACTGAGTAGTGAAGGAAAATGCTTAAAGATTTGATGCATTTTGAGCTGAGTGGATGTGCAGTAGCATCTTAACAGAGGAAAGATCTTCCCAAGTTGTCTTACCTTCAAACGATCCTTGTTTCTTTTCAAGCATTTTTTTAGGTCAGACAGATGTTTTATCAAATTACTCGTTGGCTGGTGAAGTCAGCATGACTCTGAAGCAGCTGAAGGGGGAAGTACTAATTTTGGCTTCTTGTGCAGAGCTGAAGGTTGTCCAGGGGGTGTTCTCAACATGGTGCCGTTGTAGGCAGCTACTATGAATCTACAAGTCCCTTGGCACCACACATTCCAATATTTTCACTCGCATATCAATGTACAGATGGTCAAGTCAAGGGCAGGTGTTACAGAGGCAATTAAAAGAAGACTTTTTATTAGCCCATATATAATTTTTTTCACATTAAAGCTATTAATGTGCTGTATCATGACACCACTGAAACGTTTATAGGCTGTTTATTCCCTGCTCTTTTTTCCCTGAAATCTCTTAAAGAATCTTTACTATAACAGAATCAAAATTAGCAGTAGGTGTGTCCTTTGCTGTGTCTTGGGCTACTCCTAGGTGCACAGATGTTGATGAAGCAGCTGGTAAAACAGGATGCAATCTACAGAGGTCACATTAACTTTTGCAAGTTTGGGGTTGATCTTTCTTGTCTTATGACTCTGCCTTGTTTGCCAAAATCAAACTGAAGGTGCAATATAGATTTAAAAGGAAAGAGAATGTGCCTCTAAAAAGGCAACTCATGGAAATAAAAATACACTGCTTAACATGAACATTGCTTTATGATGGTTTAAAGAACACAACTCTGAAGAAGTTCACAGCATCTAAGTTCATTTTTAGAAAACATCAGTAGATCCTTTTTGCCAGTTTGCAGGTATACAACTTCCCTGGATCTGGTTTAGCAGCCACATATTTCCCTAAATGACACAGCTCTGCATACAGACAGGAAATTTTCTGTCTAATTGGACTGCCAAGGACTCGTGGGCTTGCAGTGACTACAGGCTTTCTGTGGCTGGACAAAGCCTTTTGGAGACTACCAAAAAGCCAGAAACAGCGTGGTAGACTCACCCTAACCCAGTAGCTTAGCAACTCAAGTTAGTGCATCATCAACAGCAGCTCCTCAGCTTCTGGTTCAGACCTGACCCCAAGCCAGACATCTGGAAGCACCATGGGCAGAAAACAACTTCTTTATCAATATTCCCTGAATTACTCTACGATACAAATACTACAAACATTTCTGGGGCTCTGCATAGTTCAGATGCTAACTGTGGTATTCTGCTCCAAGACAAGCATACAAGGAACAGACTTGGCACAAAAAACCTCATTTGGTTTATGTTTTCTAGAAACCACCATTTCCCCTGGCCTTGGTCAGAACTTCTTTTATATTCCCTAAGTGCCACAAGCAGGAGACATTGGCTCTACAGTTGGCCCATTCAGGGAGATATGATGGATTTTCCAGATAACACATTCAAGTAGTCTCTGCTGAGTACACTAGGATTTATGACAGTAATAAATAGAAACTGAATCAAAAAAGAAGTAAAAATGTTTTAGGTTTAGATATGATTGCAAATTCTGTTTTTTAGGATCAGAGTTTTTCCAAGAATGCTCAGTCATTCTCCAGCACCAACAGTCTTTTAAACTGTCAGTCTGAATTGTCCATGGATCATCTTGAAATTAAAGAAAATCCCTGGCAGCAAAAGTGAAGACTCAGCCAAAACCTCTCCATTTCATTCTGCTGCCAACTTGCTCTCAATCTTTCCATTACTCTCTGGAAGCTCCTTTACCAACTTTTCTTTCTTTTCCTGTGTTAAGGGACAGAGGGATGGCTCTTCATACGTTTGGAGCATCTTCAGGGAAAATTTTAATGGAACTACTCATGTTTTATTACTGCCACAATCTCACATTATATAACACTATTTAAAACAGCCTCTCCTTTGGAATAAATTCGATGTCACTACTGATGTGCCCATTGTACTTTAGGACTATCTGAATAGGACTGAATGTTAGATGATCTTGTTTCATTGTTCTAATATTGAGAAGAAGGAAAAGTCAGTTAAAAAGCTTATTGCTGGAAAATGAATTTCTTATGATGCTAAGTGAATAGAGAGACAGACTGCAGCTTGCTTAGGAAGGAGATTACTGGGGAACTGGCTTCTCTAGTTCACACTCTCAAATAAACCCATTCTGACAAATGCTCTAAAACACATTTGAAATGGGAGCCTGGTGTCTTATCCCACTGTTCATATTCATGTGAAAACCTTTTGGTGTTAAAAGAAATCAAAAATACATTGGGAAAAAGGAAATTTCCCTATACAAAGACTCCACACAGTACTTCAAGAAACACTTCAAGTGCAGCCATATGTCTGTGAAAACTGGATTTACACAGTCTCTTATCACTGGAATTCCTTTACTGACAGCACAAAGTACCCAGTAACTGCAGGGTCATTTTGCACTGGCATGCTACTTCCCTCCCACTGATAGAAAAGGTGTTTTGCTGCCATTTCAGGAGTCCTGTTGGCCCTTACCTACAGCACCTTGTTTTTTATGGGAGCTACAAAGCAGACTGGAAGATGGAGGAAATCAAGTGCCCTCTACCAACAAGTAGAATAAAACCAAGCTTAACTCTGCCACTTTTTTCGTTGATAATTACACCAGGGTATAGAATTGCTGTTCCAAAAAACATGACCAAACTTCAAGGAATCACACCAAAAATCTGAGGGACTGTAAAATTAAAAGTGAAACAAATGTTTCCAGTTCACTACACAGACACTCATTTCTGATACAGTAAAAATACAGGGCTGACATGGATATTGTAAGGAACCATGGACTGCAGCACAAACTTCAGCCAGCCTGAACTCTAATACAGGTAGAATCACCATTTGTTTAGGACAATAAAGCTTGGAACTTATATACACAATAAAATCCTTCTCTGTGCAATTTACTGGCAGAAATCATCCACAAAGTTGATAAAATGAAAATTTTGAACACTTTCAATTTATATATGCAGAACAAAACATTCCTGCTGCACTACAGAGATGCAAATCTTTTAAGAGAGTCACCTATACCATGGAAGGTTGCAGTAAATATGACACACTCTTTTTCCAACTCGGTACTTATCCAGAGGCCAGAGCATACAAGGAAGGGGAGAAAAGAATCATTACTTAATTGCAAGGCATTGCTAGCACAAAAGTGGGTTAAGGTGGCAAAAACCCCAAATGCCAGAAACTGGCTGAACAACAGCAACTAGAGACAATTGCCTGAACAATTCCATATGGCTGGAATTCAGATTTGTGACAGCTCAGAGCTAAAGGAGGCACAACGTTTGACTTATTTCTTGCTATGATCAGAACTGCAAAAACAGAACCAGAGACACAGATTCCTGTAATGAAGATACTGAGCAACTGCACTGATAATGGATCAGAGTTCCTGGCTGCACTTCTCAAATGGGAAATCATTTCAGAAGCGATCACCTGTACAACACAGTCTGGCTGCCAGGCTCATAAGAGATGATGTGAGCTTTGGGCTAGAAAACAAAAATCCATGACCATGACCTTTACACTACAAGTTATTAGAGTTTGTTCCTAGCTGAAATCCAAATATCTTGCACATAAGGAACTTGCACTTTCACTTTAAGATCCACAATTACCTGAAAAACCATTTACTGCATCTCTACCAAAAATGTTTCTCACAGCTAAAAGTTAATTACAAATAAAGGCTCCAATTTAGCTCAAAATTTCCAGTCTTTCTAAAGTACAGTTCCATTTGTACACTGGATTTCCATCTTAGATCAATGCAGAGGGTGAAAAACAAGGACATAATGCATTCCCTTGAATTTTATCCCCAAAAATAGGAAAACCAACAACACCAAAATACAGCAAACCAAGACTCCAACCCTGTCACTGTTGCAGATGTGCTCTCTAGTAGAGCACATTTTCACCATTTCTGGGCTATTTCTTCTCTCCCCTTGACACTTCCTGTTTTTTTTCAAAATCCTTTCACACTGAATTGAGCATTTAAGTGGGATGTCACCAGTATTAGCAACGAATGCCCCTCTGCTACAACTAAATTCTACCTTTCCTACGAGTTTATCAGCACTCAGGTTTTTCTGCCAAAGAGTCAAACCAAATATTCACAATGAATTTTGAATCAGTGCTCAGGACCTTGTAACCCAAGACAGCCCCTGCTTTGAGCAAATTTACATTTGTTTGTATTAGCACAGCTAACTAAATGGCCCAGTTATTCTGCCTCAGGGCTTCATCTCTCAAATTTACCAAACCAATAATTTTTCTCATCCCCAGTACAAGTCATTGAAATGTTATCATTATTTCCAGTTCAACAATGAACATGCTCAAAGTTGCTCTGCGGGCCTGGACACAGCATCCTGTTTTCCCACACACACCACTTGGAGCTCCCTTAGCCAGCTCCTCACACAGTTAATAGGAGATAAAGGACCAGAGTAATATTATTTTGGTAAATTAGGAAATCATATGGCATTTAAACTCTAGGAAAACTTAGAGAATAGCTTTTTAACCTTCAACTAGCAGAATTTTCATCACATGTCCACAGTGATACTGAAAGTGCCTTCTTTGCAACATCAAGTACTGCTCTTGTCGATATTACACTTCAGCTTACAAAAGGCAGAGCAATGAAGAGCTTCTAAACAAAACAACAACGGATGACCAGCATCTTTTAAAAAGCTGCACAAAGTGAACAAAAAGCAAATAAACCACGCTTTGAACTCAGATCTCTCACATCTTAAACTACGAGCCACCCACACGGTTTGACAGGATTTAAAATTAAGTGGAAAATGTCAAATGCCATCAGTTGCAACACATCCTAGCCCAGAATGCCCTCATGACACAAGTCAAGCTTGCCTAGACCCAACACCATCTTTTGAAAGCATTTCATTAATGCTGAAAGAACACTTATTTCAACCTGCAAGAACCCTAAAATAATCATTTCCAGAAGAAATGCCATTACTACCAGAACATATCACACAAATC
This sequence comes from Acrocephalus arundinaceus, assembly GCA_021534815.1. Taxonomy (NCBI): domain Eukaryota; kingdom Metazoa; phylum Chordata; class Aves; order Passeriformes; family Sylviidae; genus Acrocephalus; species Acrocephalus arundinaceus. Next base: position 51,432 of record JAJEOU010001054.1, read on the forward strand.
TGCCACATCATTTAGAAACTGCACCGCACCATGAAAGCAACTGATTTCTACAACACTCTTTTTGATAGATACAATGCTATGGCAGTACAAATAACATGGGTCAAACAATGAGGAAAGGAGGATATTCTAACACAGAGATGGCTTACTGGAATTGTCCAACATTTCCCCATCATCCAGAACGAAACAAGAGCTTCTTTGAAGGCCCGACTGCATCCAGAAAGAAACAAGATCTTCTTTGAAGGTCTGACTGCAAGTGAAGAGTTTTACACGCTGCCCGGCTCACAGGCTACGAGTAACTCACCCACCACCACCGGCCTGCTTGCACAAGGGCTTCCCTGGCACAGCTGATCCTGCCAGGAGCACTTGGTGCCTCCAGAGCCTCCTCAGGCCTCCCCCTGCACTCAGCCACGAGGCTGCTCTGCCCAGGGCCAGTGCCCAGCACTGCACACTCACCCCAAACACTCCAGGAACCCACTGGCCCCACAGCAACCGCCCGGCACCCCAAACACTCCACGCACAGCAACCCATGGTGAGCACAGCAACAGCCTGGCACCCCAAACATGCCCCCCACCGCTGCCTCCTGGGAAACAGATGCACAACCCAGCAATAGGATTGCCATTTGTTGTTGCACCAAAGACACAGGCTGCCATTGCTACCAAAGATACAGATTCAACCAGAACACCAATGATTTCCTTCTGAAGCCAACCACCTCTGATTCAGCTAAGAGAATCATCTTCATTTCTGTGAAGATAAGATCTGCTTCTTCAACCATTCATTCCCAAGTTGAATCCAAATAACTTACATATAGCTAACTGGCAATTTCTCTAAAGAATATCCACACATACCTGGAAAACCATTTACTGAATCTCTACAATAAACAATGTTTTTTACAGCTGAAAGTTGGGTACAACTACAGACTTTAATTTAGCTCCAAATTCCCAGCCTTCCCAAAGTACAGCTTTATTTCTACTCTAAATTTCCATCTTATATCAATCCGTAGGATGTAAATACAAGTACTTAATGCATTCAGTTTTGTTTAAATTTTAAACCCAAATGAGAAAGAAAGAAAGAACAAGCCCAGACTCCAACCTGGTCACTGTTACAGACATGCTCTCAGACAGACACATTTCCTCCATTTTTTTTGACCATTTCCTCGCTCCTCTCAATACTCTTCACATTTTTTTCAAAATCTTTGCACAGTGATTTGACCATTTAATTGCAATATCACCAGTAATGGTACTAAATATCTCCCCTGATAGAACCAAATTTTACTTTTCCAATGCATCACTTTGCAAGAGTCACACCAAATATACACATTGGATTTTGAAGCATTGGTCAGAGAGGACCTTGTCACCCAAGAAAGCCCAAACAGATGCAGAACCCAGGAATAGTATTGAATTTATCAGCAGTACCACAGACAGGCTGCCACTGCTACCAAAGACAAAGATTGAACCAAAATCCCATCAATTTCAATCCGCTGCCAACTTGTTCTCAATCTCTGCTTTAATCTTCTTCCAACTTTTTTTATCTTTTTCAGTATTAAGGGAAAAGAGGATGCCTTCTCATTTATGAGGAGCATTTGCAGAGCTAATTTCAATAGAACTACTCAGGATTATCATTGCCTCAATTTTACAACACTATAAAATGGCATCTCCAATCAAATAAATTTGCTATTGCCATTGATCTGCCCACTGCACTTCACAACAACCAGATGAAGACCATCTACTAGGTCTACTAGTTTTATCATTCCAACAGTGAGAAGAAGGAAGTCAGTGAAGAAGCAAACTGCTCAAAAATTCATGTTCTATGTCAATAGAAAAGGCATATTTCAGCTTACTTTGAAGGGTAGTTACTGGTTACCCTAATTCATACTCACAAAGAAACTCTGAATGCTCCAAAATAAGACACATTTTAAATGAGACTCTGATGGCTTATTCCAGTATTTGAATGTATATGAAAAACTTTTGTTTGCATTAAGAAAGAGAAGCATAAATACACTAAGAGAAAGGGAAATATGCACAATTTCTTTCCCCATCTGATTCGGAACAGGTACACAAACACAGCCCTGATACACAAATATCATGTTTAACATACACAAGGCAGTTGCCTGGATCAACCGGCACAAAAAAGCAAATAAATGCCACTTTCATGTTAGACCTCTCATCTGCTGTTTAAACCAACCAGCCAACCACACTATTGGAGAGGATTTAAAAGTACATCAAAGTAAAAGGCATTATTTCCTTTCTTAAATCAGCTACAAGCCCTCGAGATTCTTTCCAACTCTATGCAATGCTGAAAGGACTGGAAAGCACTCAATATCCATGGATGTCTGTGCTGTGTAACTGGAGACACCTCTTTTTCCTCAATGAGTCTCCAGCACTACTGGAACAGTCCTGAGCTCTAGCAAACCACTTCCCTAACCTTTCCCTGAATAAGAATCTGACCTTTCTGAACTGATATTCTTCATGTGAGTTCTGTTTGTCTTCATTTACAGCTAAAATAACCATCTTCATGTCTATGAAGATAACATCTATTTCAGATGCCATTTGTTCCTAACTTGAATCCAAATAACTAGCCTATAAATAACTATAAGACAGACTAATAATGTAAATGCCTATTCAAAGTACTACTTTAATCTTTTATGTTCAGGGAATTTTGACCTCAAATACAGTTTTGAATTAGTAATATTCAATTCTATAGAGAGATTATAACTCTTTAGGATTCTTCTGTAGGCACAGTGTAAGCACCAAGAACCCGAGTCCAGATTCATACATAGACAGAACACTTGGAACACCACATCCTTGATTGGGCAGAGGTACAAAATTCCCAGGACACAAACCCTTTAAAAGCAGCACCACACATTATAGCATTGCTGAGATAATCCAGGCTACAATACAGACAACCCTCAGAAGGAAGTTGGTGCTACCCTCATGCAAATCCAGGGAAAACCACACGATTGTCTCTGGATACATCTCCCTTCACATCCCCTTATGGGCACCAGTCCTGTCCCAGATACAAGTAAATGCTATTGCAAGACTGTGACACTTGAAAAAATCCCTCAGGGGAGTAAAGTGCAGGTTTACATCCTTTTGGCTCTTCCTCATTAAACCTCTTCCCAATCCCTGCAGTTTTTGAAATCACTTTCTTACACTCTACCTTTTTTATATAAGCAGAACCTCTCCACTTTCTTTTTTGTCCCTTTTTCCTGATGTGGAAAGCCCCTTTGTCAAGCTTAATTTAATTTTAAAGTTGATATACACGTGCATGGTAACCATACGTCTTTTCAGCACCTTGACTTCCAACTTGTGAACCCTTGAGATCACTCTGTAAACGACAGCAGGGTTTGAGTGTACAAATGACACTGTTTTCTGGGACAGGTACTTGGCATGTGGGACAATTGTGACACCTTGTGGTTGTTTCTGTAATGACTTTGAACATTTTAAGGGTAAACAGGTGGAAAAAAGGCTGCCACAGTGGGCTCAGTGCAGTGTCCATGGCCACAGCCCCTTGCAATGGCCCAGGGCAGCTTGGCATGATGATCCAGCCTCACTCCTGGCCCAGGCCAGGCCTGCAGTGCCCTTCCCCACAGCCTGGCTGCACAGAAGCACTTCCAGGGCTCTCTGCAGTTCCCTTGCCCTCACTCTTGCCTCACTCACACACCTCCCAACAACCCAGCTGGAGCTTTGAGCTGAAAGGAGTTCAAAGCTTGTCTGTCCTTCAGCAGTTGATCTAATTCTGCCTTTAGCCAAATCTGGATTTGTGTTTACTGCAGAACTTCCTGTGTGTTTAAAATATTCCTTGCATGGTTCTACCTTGGGGAAGGGGAACCTCCTTGGTGGTACCGTGGATTTGGCACACACTTGAGCAGATTGTCTGAATTTTTGGAGTTTTAGATTGCTTAAAAAAGGAAGAAAAGCCTTCTTTGCCTGAGTGCAGCCAGTTCTCCAAGCAAAGCAAGTCCCAGGTGAGTGAAGAGAGACAGGATGGGGATAGGGAATGTGGAGCAAGGTTTTCCACACTGGGTCAGACTTCAAGGCACAGCTTCTCTGAGCAGGCCAACCTCCTGAGGAGAGACTCTGGATCAATATCAGTCCCTGAATGCTGCAATCACCTCTTTTATAAGAAGAAAGGTAAGAAAATGCATCTTTTAAAATAGGAATTAGTACTTTATAGAAATTCTTTTAAATACTTCTCCAAATCTGCAGTAGGAATCCTGCCTATACAACTGCACCAGACGACCAGAGGGAAATCAAGGCACAGCCATGGTTTGTCAGGACTTGCTTGATGCTAATGAGCCCCGTGGTGCATTTGGTGCTGAGCCTTGGAACCTCAGGGCCTGAGAGGAGATTGCACAAACCTTGCCAGGGGTCAAAGTCAGAAGAAAAACCCAAAATGTCTTGAGGCATTACTGGGTTCACTGAGGTCCATGCCCAACACAGGCTCCTCATGGAGTCCTTGGAAGAGAGATTTGGAGGCCATGATTGCACAAAACCTTCTCAAACTCTCAGTGGCAAAAAAAAAAAGTACTTAAACTACCCAGGAGTAGCTTGAAGCATTAATGAGCCTCACTGAGTGTTGTTACTGGCTAAAAATCTCAAGGGACTCATTAAAGCAGAGAATTGGAGGCCAGGATTGCGCAAATCTCTCAGACTCAGTTTCAAGGAAAAGTTCTTCAACAAACTTTAAGTACTCAGAAGTATGAGTTTGCCCCACTGAGTGTTTTTACTGTCTAAGAATCCCAAGGGACTCGTTAAAGTAGATAATTGGAGGCCATGATTGCACAAACTTTCCTAGAGTCAGTTTAAAATGGAAACACCAAGTTAACACCTTAAAATAACTGAAGTACCTGAACCATTAATGAGCCCCACTGAGTGTTGTTACTGACAAAGCCTCTCAAGGGACTCATTAAGGCAGAGAATTGGAGGCCAGGATTGCACAAACCTCTCAGAGAGTCCAAGGCAAAAGCCAAACCCAAAGTCCTTGGAAAAACCTGCAGTCCCTGGCAGCATGAAGGAGCCCCCCAGGGCCATTGCTGACCAAGGCTCCTTCCCCAGGGACTCCTTCCAGCACATCCTGGAGGCCACTGGCATGGGAGGGGGATGCTGAGGGCAGCACAAGGGGCTGACAGTGCCCAGCCTTGCTGGGGCTGTGCCAGGAGGCCCCAGGGCCTCAGGACAAGGTGTCTCCTCAGTGTCCTTGGTGGCACAGAGGCTGCTGTGGCCCAGGGCACCAAGACTTGGCTTCTCTTTGTGCCCACCTGTCATCACTGCCTGCAGTTCTCTACTCTGCCTGGGGACTGGGGACACTTTCTGTGTTGTGTCCCTCCCTGGGACCCTATAAAACTTCCAGAAACTTTGGAGTTGGCTTCTGCCTTGGAGTTCTGGAGAGGTTTCTTCAGCTCCCTCTCAGGGACTGATGTTCAGGGCCTGAGCACAAAGCCCTGAGAGGGTCATTAAAATCCTTGTGCTGTGTCTGTGCTGATGATCAGGGCTGAGCTCCTGGCACAGAAGCAGCCCCTGGCAACCAAGAAGAGCTTAAAAACACATTTCCCTGGATGAGCAGCTTTTCTGCCAGCCCAGCAGGGCTGGGGCACTGCCTGCAGCCACCCCGGGCACAGCACACAGGCACAGAGAGCTTCAATCACTCAGGGCTGGGAAGGTGCTGAGAAGGGACTGGGGGAGAATCACTGCCAGCCCTTGGCACAGGAACCTCTGGCTGCAGGACAATGCAGCTGCAGCTCCTGCAGGGATCTCCTCAAGCTGTAACATCCCAATGCCTACAGACTGTGTGAGTACATTCTCTGATGATCTCTTCTGTAGAGCAGCCGGGGGTGCCCAGGGCTGTGGTGCAGAGCAGGGTCCTGCAGCCCAGGCCGCTGTGCTGGCCCAGGGACTCTGCTGCCTGCCAGGGACAGCTCTCAGCCAGCTCGGGGAGCTGCTGTCAGCGCTGGGGGACAAGATCTGGGTGGAAGGAGACAGCTGGTAAGGCGTGTGTTGTTAGGATGCTGCACTGATCAGGACTGGTTCCAGCATGAGATTTAACTGCAGAACATTTCCAAGTAGATTATGCAGGAAGCACAGCAAGGCAGGCCTCCATAAAAGGGAAAATCTTGCTTTTTAAAACAACTGCTCTGGATTGCCTGGATAGGAAATTGCACATAGATATTAATCTCTCAATTCAGGTTCAAAAAAATCAAACAATTTCCTTTCATATCTTATTAAACCAGGCAGTGACAGAAATCAGCACAGGGTCCCTTGCAGGCAGCACCAGTGTCACTCAGGGTTGCTCTGACATTGCCATCAGAGCCTGCAGAGCCAGAGCTAGGCCTGGGCAATGCCTGAGCTGGGAGGGGTCTGCAGGGCAGAGCTGAGCCCCCAGGGCTGGGCTGGGCTCTGGCAGCACTGGCAGGGCCCAGCCCTGGGCACAGGGAAGCAGCTGCAGGCAGGGACAGCTGCAGGCAGCAGAGCCCTGGGCAGGCAGTGGGGGGAAAGTGCCACCAAGCTGTGCTGGGATATTGAAAGTCTTCTACTAATGGAACTATTCACAGATTACTGGTTTTTTTACAGATCCTTTTTAGAAGAGACCACAAATGGGGATTCCTGGCTCCCTCTGGCCTGGGGAGCTCTGGGCAGGGCAGGCTGAGAGGCTGGGAAGGAGCTGACTCTCCTCAAGCTGTGCCATGGACAGGACCCTTGGTGTGTCCCAGGGATGCCATCCAAGCTGTGAGCTGCCTCCCAGGGGACACTGGGGGACAGGAGTGTCATTGGCCAGGAGTGGGGCTGAGCCTCTGAGAAAGGCTGAGCCAGTTTGCTCTGCTGTGGCTTCCTCTGCTCTCAGCTGTGTCAGGCTGATTTTCAGGGGCACACAGAGACTGCCCTTGATCTCAGAAAGAGCAGCTGGGGACAGATGGAGGGACAGAGAAGCTCCCCTCACCTTCACTGAGTTCCAGCCAAGGCTCTTGCCTTGCACAGTTCTCTCTGATCTCCCTGCAGGGCACAGCAGGAAACCCTCTCCAACTGCCTTTGGCCATCACCGTTCCTTAGCCCTGGCACAGGAGATGCTGCCAAGCTCCTCTACCTCAGGAGCACTTTGGGCTGATGAAGTCCAAGCCCAGGACTGGCCCCTGTCCCCATTCCCATGACCCCAGTGCTGCAGAGCAGAGCTGAGCCCTGGGTGTCCATGGGCAGAGCCCCTGCACGTCACAGCCACGGAGCCAGATCCCATCAAAGCTCCAGGAACTGAGGGGCTGAAGGAAGGGCTCTGAGAAAAGGAGAACTGGGTGGCACAGAGCAGCAGGGGCAGGGCTGGGAGAAAGGGCTTGGACATTGCTCAGCAAAGTCTCCCCTTACTTGTCTCTGTGTCCTCCTTCAACAGGACTGCATGGAAAGAGTGAAGAAATGTCCAACAGCAGCTCCATCAGCCACTTCCTCCTGCTGGCATTGGCAGACACGCGGCAGCTGCAGCTCCTGCACTTCTGCCTCTTCCTGGGCATCTCCCTGGCTGCCCTCCTGGGCAACGGCCTCATCATCAGCGCCGTAGCCTGCAGCCACCTCCTGCAGAGCCCCATGTTCTTCTTCCTGCTCAACCTGGCCCTCACCGACCTGGGCTGCATCTGCACCACTGTCCCCAAAGCCATGCACAATTCCCTCTGGGACACCAGCACCATCTCATATGCAGGATGCGCTGCACAGGTTTTTCTGATTTTCTTCTTTCTTGGAGCAGAGTATTCCCTCCTGACTGTCATGTGCTACGACCGCTATGTGTCCATCTGCAAACCCCTGCACTACGGGACCCTCCTGGGCAGCAGAGCTTGTGCCCACATGGCAGCAGCTGCCGGGCCAGTGGCCTTCTCCATGCTCTGCTGCCACGGCCAATACATTTTCCCTGCCCCTGTGCCATGGCAATGCCTGGGCCAGTTCTTCTGTGAAATCCCACACATCCTCAAGCTCTCCTGCTCACACTCTAAACTCAGGGAACTTGGGCTTCTTGCTGTAAGTGTCTGTTTTGTATTTGGTTGTTTTGTGTTCATTGTTTTCTCCTATGTAAAGATCTTCAGGGCTGTGCTGAGGATCCCCTCTGAGCAGGGACGGCACAAAGCCTTTTCCACCTGCCTCCCTCACCTGGCTGTGGTCTCTTTGTTTATCAGCACTGGAACACTTGCTTACCTGAAGCCCCCTTCAATCTCCTCCCCATCACTGGATCTGGCCCTGTCAGTTCTGTACTCGGTGGTGCCTCCAGCCCTGAACGCCCTCATCTACAGCCTGAGGAACCAAGAGCTCAAGGCTGAAGTGTGGAGATTGATGACTGGATATATTCAGGAACATTAAACTGCTTGTCACTTTCTGAAAATCACTTGCAATAAAATAATCATTGATACTTCTTGTTAGTTTGGTTGTGGGATTTGTTTCCCTTGGTTTACTTTTTAATCCTGTCCACAAAGAACTTTCACTGTTTGTGCCATTTCTCATATTGTTTCACTCCACATTCACATCACAGACTGTGTCACAGAGGGGCTGTGCTCTTGGTGGCTTTAAACAAATTAAATGATCTCCCAGTCAAGTTTTCTGCAGAGATCCCCCTTTAGTTCCCTTCTCTGCATCTGCAGAAGTAATGTCTGTCTGCAGAGCTGGGGGCAGATCAGTGCTGGCTCAGCAGCTGTGCCAAGGAGCAGAGACATGGCAGCACTGCCTCAGGAGCCCCTGTTTGCACTGCCCAGAGCAGGCGTCAGCACCCCCATGGTGTTGGTGTGGGGAGATGAACCTGAGGGAGCACAAATGCCATCAGCCCCTGGGGCCAGGAAGGGCTCGGGACAGCAGGGAAACCACTCAGGTTTGTGGTGGCCTCTGAAGTCACACAGAAAGTTTGTTCCCATCAGCTGGGAGTTTCCTGTGCCACTGCAGGTTTTGTTTCTCATAGCCAGGGCTGCCTGGCAGCCACCCCCAAAATTCCCTGACCATTTCCTTTGCTTTACCTTGGCCTTCTTTACTCTTCCCTTGTCCAGATTCCTTCCTATTACCCACCCCTGTTCCCTCCCCTGCAAATAGCCCATCCCTGGTTGCCATTTCCTCTCTGGCCCCACTCCCCATTTCAGTTCCTGAGTTGACACCATGGGAACATCCCTTGGGGAACAGGATCATCCTCCAAGGTCTTCAGGAATTGTCTGCAGGCTCCTGCAGTGCCTCGTGCTGCTCCCTTGCCAGAGGCACCACAGGCCAGGGAGGCCCATCTGGGCTGGTGTGTCTGGCTGTGGGGCTCACTGTTGTGGGCAATGATGAGGAGCTGCAGAGGCTTTGCAGGACTGACAGGATGGGCTTGGGGGCTGTGAGGAGAAGCTGAGGGACCTGGGCTGCTGGACCTTGTGAAGAGGCGGCCCAGGGCTCATCCTGAAACTGTTGCAAGGGTGGTTTCAGAGAATCCCATAATCAGCAACGCTGGAAAAGCTTTTGGACATCATCAAGTCCAACCTGTGCCCTGACACTGCCTTGTCTCCCCTGAGCCTCCTCTTCTCCAGGATAAACAACCCCAGCTCCCTCAGCCTCTCCTCACAGTACTTGTGCTCCAGACCCCTCACCAGCCTTGTTGCCCTTCTCTGGACATGCTCCAGCCCCTCCATGTCCTTCCTTAATTGGGGGACCCAGAACTGGACACAGCACTCGAGGTGCTGCCCAACCAGTGCTGAGCACAGGGGAAGAATCACTGCCCTAATCCTGCTGGCCACACTGTTCCTGATCCAGGCCAGGAGCCATTGGCCTTCTTGGCCACCTGGGCACACTGCTGCCTCATGTCCAGCCTGCTGTCCATCAGTCCCTGCAGGTCCCTTTCTGCTTGGCTGCTGTCTGGCCACTCTGTCCCCAGCCTGTAGTGCTGCAGGGGTTGTTGTGGCCAAAGTGCAGGACCTGGCACTTGGCCTTGTTAAACCTGACATTGTTGGATTTTTTCCCTGGATCCAGCCTGTCCAGGGCCCTGTGCAGAACCCTCCTGCCTTCCCGCAGATCAACACTCCAAGCCAGCTTGGTGTCACCACGGTTCCATGAGGCCCTAGAGTGTCACAATGGTCTCCATGACTCCATGAGGCCTCCCAGGGTCACAATGTCCCTTTGCTTTCATGGGACCCCTTGGTGTCACAAAGTCCCTTGGATCCTTTGGCCTCACAGCATCACAATGGATCCATGGCTCCATGAGGTCTGGCAGTGCAGCAATGGTTCCCTTTCTTCCACAGTGTCACAATGGCCTCTTGCTCCCACGGGGAACCACAAAGGTGTCAAACAAGTTTCCTTCATTCCAGGAGTCCCTGAGGAGCAACCCTGGCCCCTTGGTTCCATGGAGCCGTGCAGTGTCACAGTGGCCCCATCACGACACGAGGTCCTGCTCTGTCCCAATGCTCTGCAGGGTTCCACAAGGCCCTGCAGTGTCACAGTGGCCTCTGGGTTCCATCAGGCCTCAGAGGGCCACCAGGAATTCCATGGTGCTGCAGCATCACCATGGAGCCCTGGTCACACAAGATCCTGCAGTGTCACCAGGGACCCTTGGTTCCATGGGGTACCCCAGGGTCACAATTGTTCCCTCAGTTCCCAGAGTCCTTGCAATGGAACAATGGCCCCTGGATTCCATTGGGCCCCATGCTCTCCCAAGGCTCTCCTTGGTTCCACAGTGGCACAATCGCCCCTTTGTTCTACAAGGCCCCACAGGGTCACTCTTGCTTTTGTGGTTCATAACTAAAGTTAATCATTTTAGCTGTTTCATCACTCTCCAATTCATAAAAAAGAAAATGCCAGTAAAACAAAGCCAATCAAAACTAAAATAAAAAATAAAAAGAAAAATTCTTTTACTTTGTGATGACCAGTTACCAAAATTTTCTGTCCATCTTTTTGATCTTTTCTTTAAATTTCTATTAAATCCTAGGGAAGTAACAATTGTTTCACCAGAGTAAAGTTCATATTTCTAGCAGTGGGCCATAGCTTATGAATCAGTTTATAATTAAATTGTGAAAGGTGATAAAAAGTTACTGGAGCTAAACAAAAGAAAAAAAATAACAACCTATAATTAATTTTAATAAAATTGCAAACACAAAAATTTAAAAAAAATTTTAGTGTCTAATATTTCTTCACAAGCAGTTCTGTAGCAGGTGAAGTCTACTGTGGCAGTCTCCATTGCTCAGGTTCATACTGGCAAACACCTGTGGACAGCACTTGGCAGACATCCCACCTCAGCCAGGCCAGTCTGTGTTCCTTGGGGTTTCAGAGCCCGCCCGTCCCTTCAAGGTTCCGCTTTCTGTGTCCTTGGGGTTTCTTTGGAGATGATTGTGAAGCAAAGTGAGGGTTCCTTTGGACAGTCTCTTATAGGGGTACAGAAAAATAAAAATGTCAAATGTTCTACTAACAAGGTATGGCAGCTGCGAGGCCGATATAGGCTCGTGACTACCAAAGGTTTTCATTTCAGATCTACTGACTGGACAGTAATTACAGTGGACCTGCAAAACAATTTACAGGATCTGAAAGTTAACCCCATGGAACCAAACAGTGAGTATTTTGTTACTGGGGACACAGCACACACACCATTGGAGATTGAAGTAGCTCCCATGACCCTAAAGGGAAAGATAACAGGCTTCATGCTTTTGGCACGCTGCATGCACCCACCATTCTACCTGGTAGAGGGGCAAGTTCTTGCCCAGGCCATTCCTGTTCCGGCAGAGATCCTAGCGGATGGAAAGTCTGCGGGAGTCTACTGGGCAGAGGTGGTAGGGGAGAACAAACCTTCACTGGAATGTAATTTGTGGTGGTGTGTTGGGCTTTGTTGCCAATCTTAGTTTTATGTTAAAAAATGGTCTGTTCCAAGCCCCCCCCTCTATTGTTGTACCCACATTTAGCTCAACCCTTCCAGAAAAGTCTGTTTCCCTGACAACCCTTCTGTCTATCAGTTGTCCCCTCCCCACCAGGGCCTGTCAGTCCCTCAGGAGGCCTCTCCTCCTTCCAGAAAGGTCTGTGAGGCTTGGCCCCTGATTGGCACAGGTTCTGGAATTCCCCTACTCATTCCCGGTGATTGGTCCCTTGTCAGTCACCCCACCCCAGAACCCCTCCTACTGTGCTCTACTATTGGTTAGTTGCTTTGTTCACGCCCCTGAGTCTCTGCTCCTTTTAAGCTGCTGTTCTCCCAGAGAATTGCTCTTCTCTGGGGCACCCTCTACCCTCAATAAACCCAGTTCCTGTTACACCCAAGAAAGAGTCTCCTTCTCCTTCCTTCGCCATCGCTGCCTCAACACCGACTGCTCGTGAGCCAAGGACCCACCGGGTGGGCTCCTGCGGATCCGTTCCACGGGGCCCTACCAAGACTGAGCATGCTTCCTGCCAGGGCTGCCGGGCAAGGCTGGGAACCACAGTACAGCGGTCAGAGGAGGCGTGACCTCAGTAATTTAGCCCATGGGTCGGACCGCCTCCATGTGGAGGGGGTGCTTGACTCAGGTGCTGATTGCACCGTTATACCGGTGAGCATGTGGCCATCACATTGGGAGTTGCAACCCGTGGCGGGAAAACTTCAGGGCATAGGAGGACTCACAATGGCAAAAATCTCAAAAAACAGTACAAATTGAGGGACCTGACGGGAAATTGGCAAAAGTCCATCCATTCATTGCTGAATATAAGGCTCCCTTATGGGGGAGAGACACCATGTCACAGTGGGGAGTCCAATTAGTCATTCCTAAGACACCCCAGGATTTTTGAAAATAGCAGCTGTGGAGCACCCTAACCACAAACTAAAGTGGTTGGACAATACTCCAAGATGGGTAGCACAGTGGCCATTGAGTAAAGAGAAGCTCAAGGTGCTTGAGGAGCTTGTGGAGGAGCAGGTGGCTAAAGGCCACCTAGAAGAGACAACAAGCCCTTGGAATTTCCCGGTCTTTGTAATAAAGTGGAGGTTGCTGCATGACCTCCGAGAAGTAAATAAAATTATAGAGGACATGGGACCACTCCAACCAGAGATGCCTTCTCCAACAATGCTCCCTCGAGATTGGCAATTGGCTGTTCTAGATATCAAAGACTGTTTCTTCCAAATTCCTCTACACCCAGAAGACGCCCCACGGTTTGCATTCTCGGTTCCTACCACTAATCGAGAAGCCCCAATGAAGAGATATCACTGGAAAGTGCTGCCGCAAGGCCTTAAATCCAGTCCATTCATATGCCAACAGTACGTAGCCTCATTACTGTCATCAGTACATGCCGAGAGAAAGGATGCTATCATCCTTCACTAAATGGATGACCTACTCCTGTGTGCTCCCAATAACACTATACTCCAACACACGCTTGACCTAGTGGTTAAGGTTTTAACCTCTGCTGGATTTCAATTGCAGGAAGACAAAGTTCAAAGGATGCCACCTTGGAGGTACCTGGGTCTACAAATAACTGCAAGGACCATTGTTCCGCAGAAATTGGAAATTGAGTATAATCCCAAAACCTTAGCAGATCTGCATTCCTTGTGTAGGTCTCTGAATTGGGTAAGACCTTGGCTAGGCCTCACAAATGAGGATTTAGACCCTCTCTTCAATTTATTGCAGGGGGAGAGGGAGCTAGTTTCTCCCAGGGAACTGACCCCAGAGGCAAAGACAGCAGTTGAAAAGGTACAGAAGGCCTTATCAGAGAGGCAGGCTCATTGATGTGAGCTAAACATACCTTTCCAATTCATTGTTCTAGGAAAACTGCCACATTTGCATGGTTTGATTTTTCAATGGATCGAGAGGCAGAGAGATTCACTCTTGGTCATAGAGTGGGTCTTCCTCTCTCACCAAAGATCCAAGACTATCACTGAGCCACCAGAGTTGATAGCTCAACTGATTCGGAAGGCAAGGGTGAGATTGTGTGAACTGGCTGACTGTGATTTTACATGCATTCACCTTCCAGTCAAACTTTCTGAGGAGGGAAGGAACTCTCCCAAGAGATTGACCAAAGAGATGTTTGAGCATTTGCTCCAGAGCAGTGCCAGTCTCCAGTTATCTCTGGACAGCTACAGGGGACAAATATCAGTCCATGCCCCGTCTCACAAGTTGCTCAATGAGGAATTCTACCTCATTCCTCGTGAGAAGATGGAGACCACTCAAGGCTCTCACGGTGTTCACAGATGCATCCGGGGCTTCCCACAAGTCGGTGATGACTTGGAGAAATCCTCAGACTCAGAATTGGGAAGCTGATGTTGAGTTTGTGGAGGGATCCCCCCAAGTGGCTGAACTAGCTGCTGTGGTAAGAGCCTTTGAGAAGTTCTCAGAACCAATTAATTTGGTAACCGACTCTGCTTATGTGGCGGGGGTAGTGTCCAGGGCGGAGCAGGCTGTGCTCAAAGAAATTGACAATGAACATCTCTTCAGGTTGCTTTCAAAGCTAATTTATTTAATTTCCCATCGAGAACACCCATTCTATGTGATGCATGTAAGATCACACACTGATTTGCCAGGTGAAATTGCAGAGGGGAACCGTCGGGCAGATTCCCCTGCTGCACCAGTTGAAAAAGCACGTCTCCCTGATATCTTCCAACAGGCAAAGATGAGTCACCAACAATACCATCAGAATGTGCCAGGCCTGATCCGTCAGTTCCAGCTAACACGGAGTCAGGCTCGAGCCATTGTGGCCACCTGTCCTAACTGCCAGGTCCAAGCGATGCCATCGATGGGTATGGGAGTTAACCCCCGGGGCCTTGGCAGTTGTGAGGTATGGCAGACAGATATCACACACATTCCTGGATTTGGACGCCTCAAATATGTTCATGTGAGCATTGACACACATTCAGGCACAGTGTATGCCTCTGCCCATGCAGGAGAAAAGACTGACCATGCTAAAAAACACCTAATGCAAGCTTTTTCAGTGTTGGGGATTCCAAAAGGAATCAAAACTGATAATGGCCCAGCGTACGCGTTCAAGGAGTTCCTGGAATTTGTCCAGCAGTGGGTAGTGGAACATAAAACTGGCATCCCTCACTCCCCCACAGGTCAAGCTGTGGTTGAGCGAGCACATCAGACGCTCAAACAGGTTCTGGCTAAACAGAGTAGTACCACTGCGTGGATGTCTCCACATGAGAAGCTCTGTAAAGCCATGTTTACTATTAATTTTCTGAATTGTTCATTGGAAAACATGAGTCCACCAGTGGTACGTCACTTTAACAGTGGCAATCAGTTCAAATTGTCTCAGCGTCCACCGGTCATGATTAGGGATCCAGAAACTTGGGAAACCAAAGGTCCCTATGAGCTTGTGACCTGGGGACGTGGCTATGCATGCGTGACCTCAGGCCCTCGGTGGATTCCCCAGAAGTGGGTGAAACCTTTTGTCCCTAAAAATCCAGCTCCAGCAGAAGGAGATGAGAGGCAAGTAGCTGATGCCTCCAAGAGAAGACACCGTCGGATGGAAGAAAAGGAATCCTCCTAGATGTGGACTCCTTCCGACAGAACCAGAAACTTTTAACATGCTTTAAAAATGTTTGTTTTTCTTTTTAGAGAAAACCTACCTCACACTCAACCCTGTGATGAACCCCATACAAGTTGTCATCTTGTTAATGCTGAACAGTCTGGCAGCTGCATGGATCGTCCCTCAGTCACATCAAAATGTCTGGGTGACCCTGGCACAGACACTTCAGCAGGAAAACATATCTCTGTCTACTGCTTCAGCAGAGAATCCTATGTCCACCTGTCTGGTAGGAATTCCATTACAGGCTGGAGAATTTCCAGCAGGTTTAGACACACATAGGTCCAATGAAACGCCAGAGTCAGACGCCTTCCGACCATTCAAAGGTCAACAGCAGAAAGCTGAAGTGACTGTGAACCCCTTAGAGGAGTGGATGCCACTTTTGCCCAAGGTATATCAGGAACCCCAAGAATTAGAGTTGTTGGGTTCCTCCCCTGCATCATACTGCATACATTTTTCTGTCTACCCAAAACCTCCTAACATCAGCCAGTACCACAATATAAAACAATATTGTGGGGAGTTTTCTGCAAAAAGATGTTGTCATCATATAAGCCACATCGAGGCAGAAAACCCATCTCACTCAAGACCCAGAAGCCTCCCTAAGGGATTGTTCTTGATATGTGGAGATTGGGCATGGGCAGGAATTCCGTCTCGGCTTTTAGGAGGGCCATGTACCATAGGGTGGTTGTCCGTTTTGACACTCAACCAAACTCTAATTGGTGAATGGACTCACAAAAACATATCGGCAAACAAAATTCAAAAGAGAAGTGCTGACCAATTGGATCCAAATTGTAATTCAGAAATTTGTCATTGGGCCAAGTCAAAAAGAGTTGCTGTGTCCCTGTTCCTTCCGTGGGTCGCAGCAGCCAAAGCTCTTGGTGAATTGGGCCACGTAGAGTGTTGGGTAGTCAAACAGGCAAATTTAACGTCCACCGCCATCAGCTCTCTCCTAGAAGATGAGGAAATTACCAGACAGGCCACTCTCCAGAACTGCGCTGCTATAGATTATCTCGTTACTTCATGGACATGAATGCCAGGAATTTGAAGGACTTTGTTGCCTAAACCTGACCTCGAAAGCTCCGAACATCCATGCTGCCCTTCGAAGTATGAACAGCATGATCGGACAAGTGAAGCAAGAATCTGAAGACTGGATCAAAGAGCTGTTCAGAGGATGGGGACTTAGGGGGTGGTGGACTTCTATAGTTAAGACAATTTTGTTATTTCTTGTTATTCTTTTCCTTGTAACTGTAGCGTTCCGGATCCTACGCTGTTTGATTTTCAAAGCTATCAATAGTCCCATACCTTCTACCTCAGAAGTCAACCACATAGAGTTGGCAAACCTAAAGCAGGCTGACTCCCCCACCAATTGTAATTGGTGGGAAAACACACACTCTGTGTAACCTAATGTTCTTCTTCTAATCTTCTTAAACAAAAAAGGGGGAGATGTTGTATTCCTCTGAGAAATGGTTTTTCCCCTCAGAGTCCCCCTGAAGCTTGTGCCATATAGTTGGACGCTTCTTCCCTATCTTATCTACTTCGGACCCTATTGGCTGAAGGCCAATATCCTTCCTGGGCCATAGACTAGAAAAACCCCTGGCTCTCTCTCTCTCTCTCTCTCTCTACTCCTCGCCCTCCCTGCTCCTGGAACACCAATACCATATGGGAGAATAAAGCATGGACTGAAGGTGAGGGTTGAGAGCCACCCTTTTTGATATCTTTATTCCGTCTCTATGAAATATATTTCCCTAAAAGCCCTGAGAAACTGAGCTAGCTAGGATTGGGGCTAGAAAGGGAACTAATATTTCATATTGTAGCCTGGATTTTCTCAGCAATGCTATAATGTGTGGTGCTGCTTTTAAAGGGTTTGTGTCCTTGGAACTTTGTACCTCTGCCCAATCAAGGATGTGGTGTTCCAAGTGTTCTGTCTATGTATGAATCTGGACTCGGGTTCTTGGTGCTTACACTGTGCCTACAGAAGAATCCTAAAGAGTTATAATCTCTCTATAGAATTGAATATTACTAATTCAAAACTGTATTTGAGGTTAAAATTCCCTAAACATAAAAGAATAAAAAAGTACTTCAAATAGGCATTTACATTATTAATCTGTCTGATAGTTATTTATAGGCTAGTTATTTGGATTCAAGTTAGGAACAAATGGCATCTGAAATAGATGTTATCTTCATAGACATGAAGATGGTTATTTTAGCTGTAAATGAAGACAAACAGAACTCACATGAAGAATACCAGTTCAGAAAGGTCAGATTCTTATTCAGGGAAAGGTTAGGGAAGTGGTTTGCTAGAGCTCAGGACTGTTCGAGCAGTGCTGGAGACTCATTGAGGAAAAAGAGCAGTGTCTCCAGTTACACAGCACAGACATCCATGGATATTGAGTGCTTTCCAGTCCTTTCAGCATTGCATAGAGTTGGAAAGAATCTCGAGGGCTTGTAGCTGATTTAAGAAAGGAAATAATGCCTTTTACTTTGATGTACTTTTAAATCCTCTCCAATAGTGTGGTTGGCTGGTTGGTTTAAACAGCAGATGAGAGGTCTAACATGGAAGTGGCATTTATTTGCTTTTTTTGTGCAGGTTGATCCAGGCAACTGTCTTGTGTATGTTAAACATGATATTTGTGTATCAGGGCTGTGTTTGTATACCTGTTCCCAACCAGATGGGGAAAGAAATTGTGCATATTTCCCTTTCTCTTAGTGTATTTATACTTATCTTTCTTCATGCAAACAAAAGCTTTTAATATACATTTAAATACTGAAATCAGCCATCAGAGTCTCATTTAAATTGTGTCTTCTTTTGGAGCATTCAGAGTTTATTTGTGAGTATGAATTAGGGTAACCAGTAACTACCCTTCAAAGTAAGCTGAAATATGCCTTTTCTATTGACATAGAACATGAATTTTTGAGCAGTTTGCTTCTTCACTGACTTCTTTCTTCTCACTATTGGAATGATAAAACAAGTAGACCTAGTAGATGGTCTGCACCTGGTTGTTGTGAAGTGCAGTGGGCAGATCAATGGTGATAGCAAATTTATTTGATTGGAGATGCCACTTTACAGTGTTGTAAAATTGAGTCAATGATAATCCTGAGTAGTTTTATTGAAATTAGCTCTGCAAATGCTCCTAATAAATGAGAAGGCATCCTCTTTTCCCTGAATACTGAAAAAGATAAAAAAAGTTGGAAGAGGACTAAAGCAGAGATTGAGAACAAGTTGGCAGCGGATTGAAATTGATGGGATTTTGGTTCAATCTTTGTCTTTGGTAGCAGTGGCAGCCTGTCTGTGGTACTGCTGATAAATTCAATACTATTCCTGGGTTCTGCATCTGTTTGGGCTTTCTTGGGTGACAAGGTCCTCTCTGACCAATGCTTCAAAATCCAGTGAGAATATTTGGTGGGACTCTTGCAAAGTGATGCATTGGAAAAGTAAAATTTGGTTCTATCAGGGGAGTTATTTAGTACCATTACTGGTGATATTGCAATTAAATGGGCAAATCACTGTGCAAAGATTTTGAAAACAATCGGAAGAGTATTGAGAGGAGTGAGGAAATAGTCAAAAAAAATGGAGGAAATGTGTCAGTCTCAGAGCATATCTGTAACAGTGACCAGGTTGGAGTCTGGGGTTGTTCTTTGTTTCTTATTTGGGTTTAAAACATTAAACAAACTGAATGCATTAAGTACTTGTATTTACATCCTATGTATTGATATAAGAAGGAATTTTAGAGCAGAAATAAAATTGTGCTTTGGGAAGGCTGGGAATTTGGAGATAAATTAGAGTCTGTAGTTGTACCTAACTTTCAGCTGTGGAAAACATTGTTTATTGTAGAGGTTCAGTAAATGGTTTTCCAGGTACGTGTGGTTATTCTTTAGAGAAATTCCGAGTTAGCTATATGTAAGTTATTTGGATTCAACTTGGGAATGAATGGTTGAAGAAGCAGATCTTATCTTCAGAAGAAATGTAGATGATTCTCTTAGCTGAATCAGAGGGGGTTGGCTTCAGAAGGAAATCATTGGTGTTTTGGTTGAATCTGTATCTTTAGTAGCAATGGCAGCCTGTGTCTTTGGTGCAACAAAAAATGGCAATCCTATTGCTGGGTTGTGCATCTGTTTCCCAGGAGGCAGCGGTGGTGGGCATGTTTGGGGTGCCAGGCTGTTGCTGTGCTCACCATGGGTTGCTGTGCGTGGAGTGTTTGGGGTGCCGGGCGGTTGC
Organism: Acrocephalus arundinaceus; assembly: GCA_021534815.1. Taxonomy (NCBI): domain Eukaryota; kingdom Metazoa; phylum Chordata; class Aves; order Passeriformes; family Sylviidae; genus Acrocephalus; species Acrocephalus arundinaceus. Next base: position 71,085 of record JAJEOU010001054.1, read on the forward strand.
TGTGGTGCCAGTGGGTTCCTGGAGGGTTTGGGGTGAGTGTGCAGTGCTGGGCACTGGCCCTGGGCAGAGCAGCCTCGTGGCTGAGTGCAGGGGGAGGCCTGAGGAGGCTCTGGAGGCACCAAGTGCTCCTGGCAGGATCAGCTGTGCCAGGGAAGCCCTTGTGCAAGCAGGCCGGTGGTGGTGGGTGAGTTACTCGTAGCCTGTGAGCCGGGCAGCGTGTAAAACTCTTCACTTGCAGTCAGACCTTCAAAGAAACTCTTGTTTCTTTCTAGATGCAGTCAGACTTTCAAAGAAGCTCTTGTTTCTTTCTAGATGCAGTCAGACCTTCAAAGAAGCTCTTGTTTCTTTCTGGATGATGGAGAAATGTTGGACAATTCCAGTCAGCCATCTCTGTGTTAGAATATCCTCCTTTCCTCATTATTTGACCCATGTTATTTTTACTGCCATAGCATTGTATCTATCAAAAAGAGTGTTGTAGAAATCAGTTGCTTTCATGGTGCAGTGCAGTTTCTAAATGACATTGCAGGTATTTGAGACATGTTCTGGTACAAGTGACAGTTTTTCCTGAAATTTTTTTAAGGGTTCTTGTAGGTGGAAATAAGTGTTCTTTCAGCTTTAATGAAATGCTTTCAAAAGATGGTGTTGGGTCTAGGCAAGCTTGACTTGTGTCATGAGGACATTCCAGGTTAGGATGCACTATTGGCATTTGTCTTTTTCCAGGTAATTTCTGAGCCTTAGAATAGACTCGTTTGAAGAGAGTCAAGTAACAATTGGATAAGACTTTTATATATTTTTTTTGCTTTATATATGTGATTTTTTGCATTCTTGTGGTTCTGTTCCTTAACCACCCCAGAGAAATGCAAAGTCTATAAATGCAGAATGAGCCCTGTGAGATCAGGCCAAACTTGCTGTGGACAAGGTTCTGCAGTTGTGATTCTAGGCCAAATCAGCGTTTTAGTTGTGTGCTGGACAGAAATGTCAGCGTTAGCTGGGCCATATTTTGGACGTACCCAAAGGAGCAGGGAAGTTGGAGGCTGAGCAGAAGGACCCTGAGCTGGCTCTGTTGCAGCATTGGGAGGAAGTTTCTAGACATAAAAGAACTAAATAAGGAGATATTTTTAATAGGAGTTGAAACAATTTATCTTAAGAATGAAATGGGTGCTTTTATCTAAGGTTTACATCTTACAGACTATTTGTCGTCTGGTTCCAGAGTTGTTTCTGAGTAATCAGGTTTAAGCACCAGTGCAACTACAAAATCAAATGCTTTCCAAGTGACGATGATGATGCAATGTCAGTGGTGTTTGGTTTTGAAGCTCTCTGTAGCATTGTCCTTTATCAGCTGGTGAATTATAGGGATAGTAGCTGTGTTTCATGTTGTGAAGAAAGCATTTTAATGCTGCTGTGGACTTGGGTGTAAATTCAAATAGGTGAAGGTTAAAACACTCTTCCCTAAATGTTCATAGAATTTTGATAGACAGATAGGAGAAGTGCAAAGAGTGTGTGGGGAAACAGGATCATCTGGCCAGGCCAGCAGAGTACCTGAGTGTGTTCCTTGTGTAGCTGGAAGAAATGGCAACATTTGAATGGCCTGTATTGAGGATGAGGAAAATGGGTGGTTTGGTAAATGGCAGAGATGATGACATTAGGGAGAATTCTGTGCTTTTAGTGAGCAGTGCTAATGCAGACCAGTGTAATTTTGCTCAATGCAATTTTATTTTCTGGTAATGAGTGCTGCTTGGGAGCAGGGGCTTTCTTGGGTGACAAGGTTGTCTCTGACCAATGCTTCAAAATCCAGGGTGAATATTTTGTGTGACTCTTGCAAACAAGACCCAAGTGAAGCACAGGAAAGGTGGAATATGGTTCTGTCAGGGGAGACATTTGGTACCTGTACTGGTGATACTGCAATTGAATGGGCAAATCACTGTGCAAAGATTTTGAAAACAATAGGAAGAGTATTGAGAGGACTGAGGAAATAGTAAAAAAAAAAAAAAAAATGGAGAAAATGTGTCTGTCTGAGAGCACATCTGTAACAGTGACCAGGTTGGACTCTGGGGTTGTTCTTTCTTTCTCATTTGGGTTTAAAACATTAAACGAAACTGAATGCATTAAGTACTTGTATTTACATCCTATGTATTGATATAAGATGGGATTTTAGAGTAGAAATAAAGCTGTATTTTGGGAAGGCTGGGAATTTGGAGCTAAATTAGTCTGTAGTTGTACCTAACTTTCAGCTGTGAAAAACATTTTTTATTGAAGAGATTCAGTAAATGGTTTTCCAGGTATGTGTGGATATTCTTTAGAGAAATAGCAAATTAGCTATATGTAAGTTATTTGGATTCAACTTGGGAATGAATGGTTGAAGAAGCAGATCTTATCTTCACAGAAATGAAGATGATTCTCTTAGCTGAATCAGAAATGGTTGGCTTCAGAAGGAAATCATTGGTGTTTTGGTTGAATCTGTATCTTTGGTAGCAATGGCAGCCTGTGTCTTTGGTGCAACAAAAAATGGCAATCCTATTGCTGGGTTGTGCATCTGTTTCCCAGGAGGCAGCGGTGGTGGGCATGTTTGGGGTGCCAGGCTGTTGCTGTGCTCACCATGGGTTGCTGTGTGTGGAGTGTTTGGGGTGCCGGGCGGTTGCTGTGATGCCAGTGGGTTCCTGGAGTGTTTGGGGTGAGTGTGCAGTGCTGGGCACTGGCCCTGGGCAGAGCAGCCTCGTGGCTGAGTGCAGGGGGAGGCCTGAGGAGGCTCTGGAGGCACCAAGTGCTCCTGGCAGGATCAGCTGTGCCAGGGAAGCCCTTGTGCAAGCAGGCCGGTGGTGGTGGGTGAGTTACTCGTAGCCTGTGAGCCGGGCAGCGTGTAAAACTCTTCACTTGCAGTCAGACCTTCAAAGGAGCTCTTGTTTCTTTCTAGATGCAGTCGGACCTTCAAAGAAGCTCTTGTTTCTTTCTAGATGCAGTCGGACCTTCAAAGAAGCTCTTGTTTCTTTCTGGATGATGGAGAAATGTTGGACAATTCCAGTCAGCCATCTCTGTGTTAGAATATCCTCCTTTCCTCATTGTTTGACCCATGTTATGTGTACTGCCATAGCATTGTATCTATCAAAAAGAGTGTTGTAGAAATCAGTTGCTTTCATGGTGCAGTGCAGTTTATAAAAGACATGGCAGATTTGTGTGATATGTTCTGGTAGTAATGACATTTCTTCTGGAAATGATTATTTTAGGGTTCTTGTAGGTGGAAATAAGTGTTCTTTCAGCATTAATGAAATGCTTTCAAAAGATGGTGTTGGGTCTAGGCAAGCTTGACTTGTGTCATGAGGGCATTCTGGGCAAGGATGTGTTGCAACTGATGGCATTTGTCATTCTCCACTTAATTTTAAATTCTGTCAAACACTGTGGGTGGCTTGTAGTTTAAGATGTGAGAGATCTGAGTTCAAAGCGTGGTTTATTTGCTTTTTGTGCACCTTGTGGAACTTTTTAAAAGATGCTGGTCATCCGTTGGTGTTTTGTTTAGAAGCTCTTCATCGCTCTGCCTTTTGTAAGCTGCAGTGTAATATCGACAAGAGCAGTTCTTGGCATTGCAAAGAAGGCACTTTCAGTATCACTGTGGACATGTGATGAAAATTCTGCTAGTTTAAGGATAAAAAGCTTTTCTCTAAGTTTTTGTAGAGTTTAAATGCCATGTGATTTCCTAATTTACCAAAATAATATTACTCTGGTCCTTTATCCCATATTAACTGTGTGAGGAGCTGGCTAAGAGAGCTCCAAGTGGTGTGTGTGGGAAAACAGGATGCTGTGTCCAGGCCCACAGAGCACCTTTGAGCATGTTCATTGTTGAACTGGAAATAATGATAACATTTCAATGGCTTGTATTGGGGATGAGAAAAATGACAGGTTTGGTAAATGGGAGAGATGAAGCCCTGAGGCAGAATAACTGGGCCATTTAGTAAGCTGTGCTAATACAAACGAATGTAAATTTGCTCAAAGCAGGGGCTGTCTTGGGTTACAAGGTCCTGACCACTGATTCAAAATTCATTGGGAATATTTGGTTTGACTCTTTGGAAGACAAAACCTGAGTGATGATAAACTCATGGGAAAGGTAGAATTTAGTTGTAGCAGAGGGGCATTTGGTGCTAATACTGCTGACAGCCCACTTAAATGGTCAATTCAGTGTGAAAGGATTTTGAAAAAACCCAGGGAGTGTCAAAGGGAGAGAAGAAATAGTCCAGAAATGGTGGAAATGTGCTCTACTAGAGAGCACATCTGCAACAGTGACAGGGTTGGAGTCTTGGTTTGCTGTATTTTGGTGTTGTTGGTTTTCCCAATTTTTGTGGATAGAATTCAAGGGAATGCATTATGTCCTTGTTTTTCACCCTCTGTATTGATCTAAGATGGAAATCCAGTGTACAAATGGAACTGTCCTTTGGAAAGACTGGAAATTTTGAGCTAAATTGGAGCCTTTATTTGTAATTAACTTTCAGCTGTGAGAAACATTTTTGGTAGAGATGCAGTAAATGGTTTTCCAGGTAATTGTGGATCTTAAAGTGAAAGTGCAAGTTACTTATGTGCAAGATATTTGGATTTCAGTTAGGAACAAACTCTAATAACTTGTAGTGTAAAGGTCATGGTCATGGATTTTTGTTTTCTAGCCCAAAGCTCACATCATCTCTTATGAGCCTGGCAGCCAGACTGTGTTGTACAGGTGATCACTTCTGAAATGATGTCCCATTTGATAAGTGCAGCCAGGAACTCTGATCCATTATCAGTGCAGCTGCTCAGTATCTTCATTACAAGAATCTGTGTTTCTGGTTCTGTTTTTGCAGTTCAGATCATAGCAAGAAAGAAGTCAAACGTTGTGCTTCCTTTAGCTCTGAGCTGTCACAAATCTGAATTCCAGCCATATGGAATTGCTCAGGCAATTGTCTCTAGTTGCTGTTGCTCAGCCAGTTTCTGGCATTTGGGGTTTTTGCCCCCTTAACCCGCTTTTGTGCTTGCAATGCCTTGCAATTAAGTAATGATTCTTTTCTCCCCTTCCTTGTATGTTCTGCCCTCTGGATAAATACGGAGTTGGAAAAAGAGTGTGTCATATTTTACTGCAACCTTGCATGGTATAGGTGACTCTCTTAAAAGATTTGTATCTCTGCAGTGCAGCAGGAATGTTTTGTGCTGCATATATAAAGTGAAAGTGTTGAAAATTTTCATTTGATCAACTTTGTGGATGATTTCTGCCAGTAAATTGCACAGAGGAGGATTTTATTGTGTATACAAGTTCCAAGCTTTATTGTCCTGAACAAATGGTGATTCTACCTGTATTAGAGTTCAGGCTGGCTGAAGTTTGTGCTGCAGTCCATGGCTCCTTACAATATCCATGTCAGCCCTGTATTTTTACTGTATTAGAAATGAGTGTCTGTGTAGTGAACTGGAAACATTTGTTTCACTTTTAATTTTAGAATCCCTCAGATTTTTGGTGTGATTCCTTGAAGTTTGATCATGTTTTTTGGAACAGCAATTCCATGCCCTGGTGTAATTATCAACGAAAAACTGGCAGAGTTAAACTTGGTTTTTTTCTCCTTGTTGGTAGAGGGCACTTGATTTCCTCCATCTTCCAGTCTGCTTTGTAGCTACCATAAAAAACAAGGTGCTGTAGGTAAGGGCCAACAGGACTCCTGAAATGGCAGCAAAACACCTTTTCTGTCAGTGGGAGGGAAGTAGCATGCCAGTGCAAGATGACCCTGCAGTTACTGGGTACTTTGTGCTGTCAGTAAAGGAATTCCAGTGATAAGAGACTGTGTAAATCCAGTTTTCACAGACATATGGCTGCACTTGAAGTGTTTCTTGAAGTACTGTGTGGAGTCTTTGTATAGGGAAATTTCCTTTCTCCCAATGTATTTTTTATTTCTTTTAACACCAAAAGGTTTTCACATGAATATGAACAGTGGGATAAGACACCAGGCTCCCATTTCAAATGTGTTTTAGAGCATTTGTCAGAGTGGGTTTATTTGAGAGTGTGAATTAGAGAAGCCAGTTCCCCAGTAACCTCCTTCATAAGCAAGCTGCAATCTGTCTCTCTATTCACTTGGCATCATAAGAAATTCATTTTCCAGCAATAGGCTTTTTAACTGACTTTTCTTTCTTCTCAATATTAGAACAAAGAAACAAGATCATCTAACATTCAGTCCTATTCAGATAGTCGTAAAGTACAATGGGCACATCAGTGGTGACATCAAATTTATTCCAAAGGAGAGGCTGTTTTAGATAGTGTTATAGAATGTGAGATTTTGGTAGTAATAAAACATGAGTAGTTCTATTAAAATTTTCCCTGAAGATGCTCCAAACGCATGAAGAGCCATCCCTCTGTCCCTTAACACAGGAAAAGAAAGAGAAGTTGGTAAAGGAGCTTCCAGAGAGTAATGGAAATATTGAGAGCAAGTTGGCAGCAGAATGAAATTGAAAGGTTTTGGCTGAGTCTTCACTTTTGCTGCCAGGGATTTTCTTTAATTTCAAGATGACCCATGGACAATTCAGACTGACAGTTCAAAAGACTGTTGGTGCTGGAGAATGACTGAGCATTCTTGGAAAAACTCTGATCATAAAAAACAGAATTTGCAATCATATCTAAACCTAAAACATTTTATCTTCTTTTTTGATTCTGTTTCTATTTATTACTGTCATAAATCCTAGTGTACTCAGCAGAGACGACTTGAATGTGTTATCTGGAAAATCCATCACATCTCCCTGACTTGGCCAACTGTAGAGCCAATGCCTCCTGCCTGTGGCATTTAGGGAATATAAAAGAAGTTCTGACCAAGGCCAGGGGAAATGGTGGTTTCTAGAAAACATAAACCAAATGAGGTTTTTTGTGCCAAGTCTGTTCCTTGTATGCTTGTCCTGGAGCAGAATACCACAGTTAGCATCCGAACTATGCAGAGCCCCAGAAATGTTTGTAGTATTTGTATCGTAGAGTAATTCAGGGAATATTGATAAATAAGTTGTTTTCTGGCCATGGTGCTTCCAGATCTCTGGCTTGGGGTCAGGTCTGAGCCAGAAGCTGAGGAGCTGCTGTTGATGATGCACTAACTTGAGTTGCTAAGCTACTGGGTTAGGGTGAGCCTACCACTCTGTTTCTGGTTTTTGGTAGTCTCCATAAGGCTTTGTCCAGCCACAGAAAGCCTGTAGTCACTGCAAGCCCACGAGTACTTGGCAGTCCAATTAGACAGATAATTTCCTGTCTGTATGCAGAGCTGTGTCATTTAGGGAAATATGTGGCTGCTAAACCAGATCCAGGGAAGTTGTATACCTGCAAACTGGCAAAAAGGATCTACTGATGTTTTCTAAAAATGAACTTAGATGCTGTGAACTTTTTCAGAGTTGTGTTCTTTAAACCATCATAAAGCAATGTTCATGTTAGCAGTGTATTTTTATTTCCATGAGTTGCCTTTTTAAAGGCACATTCTCTTTCCTTTTAAATCTATATTGCACCTTCAGTTTGATTTTGGCAAACAAGGCAGAGTCATAAGGCAAGAAAGATCAACCCCAAACTTGCAAAAGTTAATGTGACCTCTGTAGATTGCATCCTGTTTTACCAGCTGCTTCATCAACATCTGTGCACCTAGGAGTAGCCCGAGACACAGCAAAGGACACACCTACTGCTAATTTTGATTCTGTTATAGTAAAGATTCATGAAGAGTTTTCAGGGGAAAAAAGAGCAGGGAATAAACAGCCTATAAACGTTTCAGTGGTGTCATGATACAGCACATTAATAGCTTTAATGTGAAAAAAATTACATATGGGCTAATAAAAAGTCTTCTTTTAATTGCCTCTGTAACACCTGCCCTTGACTTGACCATCTGTACATTGATATGCGAGTGAAAATATTGGAATGTGTGGTGCCAAGGGACTTGTAGATTCATAGTAGCTGCCTACAACGGCACCATGTTGAGAACACCCCCTGGACAACCTTCAGCTCTGCACAAGAAGCCAAAATTAGTACTTCCCCCTTCAGCTGCTTCAGAGTCATGCTGACTTCACCAGCCAAAGAGTAATTTCATAAAACATCTGTCTGACCTAAAACAATGCTTGAAAAGAAACAAGGATCGTTTGAAGGTAAGACAACTTGGGAAGATCTTTCCTCTTTTAAGATGCTACTGCACATTCACTCAGCTCAAAATGCATCAAATCTTTAAGCATTTTCTTTCACTCCTCAGTCTTTTACTTGAATAAGCTACTAACACTCTCAAGAAAATGATACCAAGATTACGGTTGTGTACAGGATATATATAAAACATTGTTTCTAGTACAAAATTTATACCTTCAGATTTTTTTCTAAATTCAAATTCACGGCTTAGAAATTTGCTTTGTAAGAAAACCATTCTCCTCTTAGAACTCAAACTTCCATGGGAAATAAAAGGAAAAAGAACTTGAAAAAGTATTTAAGAATATCTTAAATTGCTGTAAATCAGGCACTACAGTAATTTTTTGTTCTGGATTCAGAGCAAAATGATTTTACTAGGAAAACAGTTTCTCTGCAAACTTGAACTGAGGGTTTCACCAATGCAAGTAATGAGGGATGGTTACTCTAAGGGAATATTTCACCTCAGGATGTATTTTGCAGTCCAGCAAACCATAAAAGCTCTCAGGAACATCTCATCTCAGGAACTTCCCTGAATGGTCCTCACAGGATTTTTAACTCAGTCAGAACATGGTAAGCAGTATGGTCAAGCAGAGAAACCTCTTGATAGTGTTTGTTTTTGAAGGAGGAGCAGAGCAGAGTTTTTACATCTTTGCACAGTAGTCCTATTTTTGCTGGGCCCGAGTTACCCTACATTGCACAGAATTTCTGATGTTAGGGTTGAAATTAGAACTATAAAATCCTAAATACCAAGGATGTGGTGTGTCCTTACAAGAGAAACATCAAAAGCTAATACACTTTGTGCCAAATTAAAGGGTTTGAGTACAAAGATCTAACAACAGAAGAGTTCATACATACTTACACGAAAAAATATGAAGTGTATCCACAACCTAGGGCTTGGAAATTAGGCATTAAAATAAGAAGGCCCTAGCCCTTAGATACTGTCATGACTTTCTTCTATTTTGATCTTAATGTGGAACAATTTACAACATCAAAACGTTTTTATATTTCAGAACTTTTAATTGTAATGCCAAAATACATCATAATTATAATTTGCTTTTCAAAATAAAGGAATAATAAAATGATCCTAATAAATCCACTAGGGGATTATTGTGGCACTGGAATATCAAAGAACTTAGGATGCATTGAAGATTTATTGTCATACAAAACATTGAAGTGTTCATGATCTTAATCTGAAACTGGGTGTTCTTCTTGATTAGACACTCTACATCAGTATGACAGTCTTCATACTTTCTGGTTAGACTGATCAATGAAACTGATTTTGTCACATTACTCAGTATGACTGCAAGTTAATATACAAATAAATTTATTTCCTTATAAATTTTAAATTATAAAGTATAGAGACGCAAGCACAGTGCAGACGTTGCTTTACTTTGCAGTGCACACTGTATTACAAAATGGATTAGGCAACTTCCCACCCCCCAAACATGAGAAAATCATGGGAGTTTTTCCTCTGAGCTGATGTTCCTCCAGAGAAATGCTTCAATTCAAACTGATCAAGGCATTTAACATCTGAATGAGGTTACTAATTTCAGTAACAGTACTATTCATATGCTCACAGCCAGGAGCATGCACACCTCACCTCACTGAGTGAGTATGGGGGACCTGCAAGTCCACAATGATTCTGGCATTTTCACTCTGTGGTTTACAAGCAGCTGCATCTCATGTTTTTTAGCAAGACTCAAACACAGCAAGAACAATCACATCTTTCCTAAGACAATGAGCCCTTGTTAATTCCTCATTTATCCTTACTAAGAAAACCTAGGAAACCAAGCTTTATCTTGTAAATGGATAAGCAAAAAGAGAGCAAAAATTTTTCCTAAGAGCTATATGGGAATAAAATAACTGAATCCATTTCAAATTATTTCATGCATATCAAACCTTGCAAAGCAGGCATGAAAACAGTCATGCCTAGGCACAAAGTATTTATGCTGAGAAATGCAATCTTTCACTTGCACATCAGTCTAAGTTAATAAAAATCTTTCAAAAGCTTCCTCAGTATTTTTCACTTTTCAAATCCACACTTAAATCACATCCATCAAGAATTCACATACGCAGAACAAGCACAGCAACAACAAATGAAAAACTGCCTCTCTGAAGCAGACAGTTTAATTCTTAGCATGCAAGAAAACACAAACAAAACTAAAAGCAATAACTAAAAATAGGCACTATTTTCTCTCTGAGAAAGGCATTCCTTATTTTTTATATATATTATTTATCCCTAGATAAAATACATGACTGGGAGAAGAAAAAAAATGCTTTTAGAAACAACCCTCCCTAAACTATATTAACTTTCTGCCACCAGCCTTTGAAATTCTTCTTCAACAGAGGACCAACATCATGGAAGAAGGCAGGAAATTCCACGACCAGAATTAAATCGAAGTAAACAAAGGAGGATGCCAAATTTCAGATTCCTAAGGTTCATGAAGTTGAATTCTCCAGCTCATGGCAACCACAGTGGTATCAGAGACAACATGACAACAGCTGACATTGGCCAAGAGTCCACAGGAGATGACTCTGACAGCTACTGAGTGATGCACAACACACACCTCTGAACAGAATGACCCTGACAGCATTCCTGACTGTACAATCCTGCAGCAGAAAGACAACCAGGAACCAAAGAAAATTCCCAAACAACCCCACAGAGAAGCCCCCCGCCAGCTCTGTACTGCTTTCATTACGAGACGTCAGACTGCAGCTGTCTTTAATGACATGCTCTTCACAGCAGTACTCCAAACATGAAATTTCATGGAAATGGCTGCATGGACAATTTGAATGTGCTGTAATTACAGAAGAAATTTCCAGCTACAGTAGAAAATTAGACATTTGATGGAACTGAGCAGCAGAAAGTGTTTCTGTATATTTATTATTTACAAGTATTTTTATAATAGACCAGAATCACTCTATCCTGCATCTAAGCAAACAAATATTTAGCATAACCTCCTCAACTCTGCAGCATAACACTAATGACAAGTTTCTTTTTAAATTAATCTGTTTTTATCACTCTGATAATAACACATTACTGTCATTAACTGCAACTCATGGAAATAAAAATACACTGCTTAAAAAAAAAAAAAAAAAAAAAAAAAAAAAAAAAAAAAAAAAAAAAAAAAAAAAAAAAAAAAAAAAAAAAAAAAAACCAACATGAACATTGCTTTATGATGGTTTAAGAAACACAACTCTGAAGCACCATGGGCAGAAAACAACTTATTTATCAATTTCCCTGAATTACTCTACGATACAAATACTACAGACATTTCTGGGGCTCTGCATAGTTTGGATGCTAACTGGGGTATTCTGCTCCAGGACAAGCATACAAGGAATGGACTTGGCACAAAAAACCTCATTTGGTTTATGTTTTCTAGAAACCACCATTTCCCCTGCCTTGGTCAGAACTTCTTTTATATTCCCTAAATGCCACAAGCAGGAGGCATTGGCTCTACAGTTGGCCAAGTCAGGGAGATGTGATGGATTTTCCAGATAACACATTCAAGTCGTCTCTGCTGAGTACACTAGGATTTATGACAGTAATAAATATAAACTAAATCAAATAAGAAGATAAAATGGTTTAGGTTTAGATATGATTGCAAATTCTGTTTTTTACAACCAGAGTTTTTCCAAGAATGCTCAGTCATTCTCCAGCATTCTTTTGAACTGTCAGTCTGAATTGTCCATGGTTCATCTTGAAATTCAAGAAAATCCTTGGCAGCAAAAGTGAAGACTCAGCCAAAACCTCTCCATTTCATTCTGCTGCCAACTTGCTCTCAATCTTTCCATTACTCTCTGGAAGCTCCTTTACCAACTTCTCTTTCTTTTCCTGTGTTAAGGGACAGAGGGATGGCTCTTCATACGTTTGGAGCATCTTCAGGGAAAATTTTAATGGAACTACTCATGTTTTATTACTGCCACAATCTCACATTATATAACACTACCTAAAACAGCCTCTCCTTTGGAATAAATTTGATGTCACCACTGATGTGCCCATTGTACTTTAGGACTATCTGAATAGGACTGAATGTTAGATGATCTTGCTTCATTGTTCTAATATTGAGAAGAAAGAAAAGTCAGTTAAAAAGCTTATTGCTGGAAAAGGAATTTCTTATGATGCCAAGTGAATAGAGAGACAGATTGCAGCTTGCTTATGAAGGAGGTTACTGGGGAACTGGCTTCTCTAATTCACACTCTCAAATAAACCCATTCTGACAAATGCTCTAAAACACATTTGAAAGGGGAGCCTCGTGTCTTATCCCATTGTTCATATTCATGTGAAAACCTCTTGGTTCTAAAAGAAATAAAAAATACATGGGGAGAAACGAAATTTCCCTATACAAAGACTGCACACAGTGCTTCAAGAAACACTTCAAGTGCAGCCATAGGTCTGTGAAAACTGGATTTACACAGTCTCTTATCACTGGAATTCCTTTACTGACAGCACAAAGTACCCAGTAACTGCAGGGTCACTTGCACTGGCATGCTACTTCCCTCCCACTGACAGAAAAGGTGTTTTGCTGCCATTTCAGGAGTCCTGTTGGCCCTTACCTACAGCACCTTGTTTTTTATGGGAGCTACAAAGCAGACTGGAAGATGGAGGAAATCAAGTGCCCTCTACCAACAAGTAGAATAAAACCAAGCTTAACTCTGCCAGTTTTTCGTTGATAATTACACCAGGGCATGGAATTGCTGTTCCAAAAAACATGATCAAACTTCAAGGAATCACACCAAAAATCTGAGGGATTCTAAAATTAAAAGTGAAACAAATGTTTCCAGTTCACTACACAGACACTCATTTCTAATACAGTAAAAATACAGGGCTGACATGGATATTGTAAGGAGCCATGGACTGCAGCACAAACTTCAGCCAGCCTGAACTCTAATACAGGTAGAATCACCATTTGTTCAGGACAATAAAGCTTGGAGCTTGTATACACAATAAAATCCTCCTCTGTGCAATTTACTGGCAGAAATCATCCACAAAGTTGATAAAATGAAAACTTTGAACACTTTCACTTTATATATGCAGCACAAAACATTCCTGCTGCACTACAGAGACGCAAATCTTTTGAGAGAGTCACCTATACCATGCAAGGTTGCAGTAAAATATGACACACTCTTTTTCCAACTCCGTATTTATCCAGAGGGCAGAACATACAAGGAAGGGGAGAAAAGAATCATTACTTAATTGCAAGGCATTGCTAGCACAAAAGCGGGTTAAGGTGGCAAAAACCCCAAATGCCAGAAACTGGCTGAACAAAAGCAACTAGAGACAATTGCCTGAACAATTCCATATGGCTGGAATTCAGATTTGTGACAGCTCAGAGCCAAAGGAGGCACAACGTTTGACTTATTTCTTGCTATGATCAGAACTGCAAAAACAGAACCAGAGACACAGATTCTTGTAATGAAGATACTGAGCAACTGCACTGATAATGGATCAGAGTTCCTGGCTGCACTTATCAAATGGGAAATCATTTCAGAAGCGATCACCTGTACAACACAGTCTGGCTGCCAGGCTCGTAAGAGATGATGTGAGCTTTGGGCTAGAAAACAAAAATCCATGACCATGACCTTTACACTACAAGTTATTAGAGTTTGTTCCTATCTGAAATCCAAATATCTTGCACATAAGGAACTTGCACTTTCACTTTAAGATCCACAATTACCTGGAAAACCATTTACTGCATCTCTACCAAAAATGTTTCTCACAGCTGGAAGTTAATTACAAATAAAGGCTCCAATTTAGCTCAAAATTTCCAGCCTTTCCAAAGTACAGTTCCATTTTACCTGGATTTCCATCTTAGATCAATACAGAGGGTGAAAAACAAGGACATAATGCATTCCCTTGAATTTTATCCACAAAAATTAGGAAAACCAACAACACCAAAATACAGCAAACCAAGACTCCAACCCTGTCACTGTTGCAGATGTGCTCTCTAGTAGAGCACATTTCCACCATTTCTGGACTATTTCTTCTCTCCCCTTGACACTTCCTGGTTTTCTCAAAATCCTTTCACACTGAATTGACCATTTAAGTGGGATGTCACCAGTATTAGCACCAAATGCCCCTCTGCTACAACTAAATTCTACCTTTCCCATGAGTTTATCATCACTCAGGTTTTGTCTGCAAAGAGTCAAACCAAATATTCCCAATGAATTTTGAATCAGTGGTCAGGACCTTGTAACCCAAGACAGCCCCTGCTTTGAGCAAATTTACATTCGTTTGTATTAGCACAGCTCACTAAATGGCCCAGTTATTCTGCCTAAGGGCTTCATCTCTCCCATTTACCAAACCTGTCATTTTTCTCATCCCCAATACAAGCCATTAAAATGTTATCATTATTTCCAGTTCAACAATGAACATGCTCAAAGGTGCTCTGTGGGCCTGGACACAGCATCCTGTTTTCCCACACACACCACTTGGAGCTCTCTTAGCCAGCTCCTCACACAGTTAATATGGGATACAGGACCAGAGTAATATTATTTTGGTAAATTAGGAAATCATACGGCATTTAAACTCTACAAAAATTAGAGAATAGCTTTTTAACCTTAAACTAGCAGAATTTTCATCACATGTCCACAGTGATACTGAAAGTGCCTTCTTTGCAACATCAAGTACTGCTCTCGTCGATATTACACTTCAGCTTACAAAAGGCAGAGCAATGAAGAGCTTCTAAACAAAACACCAACAGATGACCAGCATCTTTTAAAAAGCTGCACAAAGTGCACAAAAAACAAATAAACCACGCTTTGAACTCAGATCTCTCACATCTTAAACTACGAGCCACCCACACGATTTGACAGGATTTAAAATTAAGTGGAAAATGACAAATGCCATCAGTTGCAACACATCCTAGCCCAGAATGCCCTCATGACACAAGTCAAGCTTGCCTAGACCCAACACCATCTTTTGAAAGCATTTCATTAAAGCTGAAAGAACACTTATTTCCACCTACAAGAACCCTAAAATAATCATTTCCAGAAAAATGTCATTACTACCAGAACATATCACACAAATCTGCACATTCATTTATAAACTGCACTGCACCATGAAAGCAACTGATTTCTACAACACTCTTTTGATAGATACAATGCTATGGCAGTAAAAATAACATGGGTCAAAAATGAGGAAAGGAGGATATTCTAACACAGAGATGGCTTACTGGAATTGTCCAACATTTCTCCATCATCTAGAAAGAAACAAGAGCTTCTTTGAAGGTCTGACTGCAAGTGAAGAGTTTTACACGCTGCCCGGCTCACAGGCTACGAGTAACTCACCCACCACCACCGGCCTGCTTGCACAAGGGCTTCCCTGGCACAGCTGATCCTGCCAGGAGCACTTGGTGCCTCCAGAGCCTCCTCAGGCCTCCCCCTGCACTCAGCCACGAGGCTGCTCTGCCCAGGGCCAGTGCCCAGCACTGCACACTCACCCCAAACCCTCCAGGAACCCACTGGCACCACAGCGACCGCCCGGCACCCCAAACACTCCACGCACAGCAACCCATGGTGAGCACAGCAACAGCCTGGCACCCCAAACATGCCCACCACCGCTGCCTCCTGGGAAACAGATGCACAACCCAGCAATAGGATTGCCATTTTTGTTGCACCAAAGACACAGGCTGCCATTGCTACCAAAGATACAGATTCAACCAAAACACCAATGATTTCATTCTGAAGCCAACCACCTCTGATTCAGCTAAGAGAATCATCTACATTTCTTCTGAAGATCCAATCTACCTCATAAACAATTTATTCCCAGCTTCAATCCAAATAACTTGCATCTAAATATCTTACCATTTCCCTAAATAATATCCACATTTACCTGAAAACCACTGACTGCATCTCCACTAGAAATAGTATGTTATACAACTTAGTTACAAATACAGACTCCAATTGAGCTCCAAGTTTCCAGCATTTCCAAAGTACAGTTCCATTTTTAACCAAGATTTCTATCTTAGATCAATACAGAGGATGCAAAACAAGTACACAATGCATTCAGGTCCCCTTAATTTTTTAAGCCAAAACTGGAAAACTTCAGAACAAACCCAGACTCCAACAGGGTCACTGCTACAGACATGCTCGCCAGACGGGCACATTTCCTCCATTTTTTGACTATTTCCTCTCTCCCCTTGACACACTTCCTATTGTTTTCAAAATCTTTGCACAGTGATTTGCCCATTCAATTGCAATATCACCAGTACAGGTACCAAATATCTCCCCTGATAGAACCATATTCCACCTTTCCTGGGCTTCACTTGGGTCTTGTTTGCAAGAGTCACACCAAATATTCACACTGGATTTTGAAGCATTGGTCAGAGAGGACCTTGTCACCCAAGAAAGCCCAAACAGATGCAGAACCCAGGAATAGTATTGACTTTATCAGCAGTACCACAGACAGGCTGCCACTGCTACCAAAGACAAAGATTGAACCAAAATCCCATCAATTTCAATCCGCTGCCAACTTGTTCTCAATCTCTGCTTTAGTCCTCTTCCAACTTTTTTTTTCTTTTTCAGTATTCAGGGAAAAGAGGATGCCTTCTCATTTATTAGGAGCATTTGCAGAGCTAATTTCAATAGAACTACTCATGATTATCATTGCCTCAATTTTACAACACTATCAAATGGTATCTCCAATCAAATAAATTTGCTATCACCATTGATCTGCCCACTGCACTTCACAACAACCAGATGAAGACCATCTACTAGGTCTACTTGTTTTATCATTCCAATAGTGAGAAGAAAGAAGTCAGTTAAGAAGCAAACTGCTCAAAAATTCATGTTCTATGTCAATAGAAAAGGCATATTTCAGCTTACTTTGAAGGGTAGTTACTGGTTACCCTAATTCATACTCACAAATAAACTCTGAATGCTCCAAAATAAGACACATTTTAAATGAGACTCTGATGGCTTATTCCAGTATTTAAATGTATATGAAAATTTTTGTTTGCATTAAGAAAGAGAAGTATAAATACACTAAGAGAAAGGGAAATATGCGCAATTTCTTTCCCCATCTGGTTGGGAACAGGTATACAAACACAGCCCTGATACACAAATATCATGTTTAACATACACAAGACAGTTGCCTGGATCAACTGGCACAAAAAAGCAAATAAATGCCACTTTCATGTTAGACCTCTCATCTGCTGTTTAAACCAACCAGTCAACCACACTATTGGAGAGGATTTAAAAGTACATCAAAGTAAAAGGCATTATTTCCTTTCTTAAATCAGCTACAAGCCCTCGAGATTCTTTCCAACTCTATGCAATGCTGAAAGGACTGGAAAGCACTCAATATCCATGGATGTCTATGCTGTGTAACTGGAGACACTGCTCTTTTTCCTCAGTGAGTCTGCAGCACTACTGGAACAGTCCTGAGCTCTAGCAAACCACTTCCCTAACCTTTCCCTGAATAAGAATCTGACCTTTCTGAACTGGTATTCTTCATGTGAGTTCTGTTTGTCTTCATTTACAGCTAAAACAACCATCTTCATGTCTTTGAAGATAATATCTATTTCAGATGCCATTTAGTCCTAACTAGAATCCAAATAACTAGCTATAAATAACTATAGACAGATTAATAATGTAAATGCCTATTGAAGTAACTTTTTATTCTTTTATGTTTAGGGAATTTTAACCTCAAATACAGTTTTGAATTAGTAATATTCAATTCTATAGAGAGATTATAACTCTTTAGGATTCTTCTGTAGGCACAGTGTAAGCACCAAGAACCCAAATCCAGATTAAACATAGACAGAACACTTGGAACACCACATCCTTGATTGGGCAGAGGTACAAATTCCAAGGACACAAACCCTTTAAAAGCAGCACCACACATTATAGCATTGCTGAGAAAATCCAGGCTACAATATGAAGTATTAGTTCCCTTTCTAGCCCCCAATCCTAGCTAGCTCAGTTTCTCAGGGCTTTTAGGGAAATATATTTCATAGAGACGGAATAAAGATATCAAAAAGGGTGGCTCTCAACCCTCACCTTCAGTCCATGCTTTATTCTCCCATGTGGTATTGGTGTTCCCAGGAGCAGGGAGGGCGAGGAGTAGAGAGAGAGAGAGAGAGAGACAGAGAGCCAGGGGTTTTTCTAGTCTATGGCCAAGGAAGGATATTGGCCTTCAGCCAATAGGGTCCGAAGTAGATAAGATAGGGAAGAAGCGTCCAACTATATGGCACAAGCTTCAGGGGACTCTGAGGGTGTCCTGGGTTGGCAGGCAACTTCTACTCTATATCCTACATCGTGGGGCTCTGTTTTGTCTAGCGGTTGTTTCTCTTTCCCCTCGGCGAGGACTGTGGCTGATAGGCGGGTCCTCGCTGGGGCGGAGGGGGGGGAAATGGCTGCGGGCTCCCTTACTTTCACTTTTGGCTAGCAGCTTGCTTTCTCCTGCTTGGCGTGCTTGCTACTATCGCTATTCGTTTCTAGGTTTTTTCTCTTCCTTTTTTTCTTTCCCCTTCCGAAGATTAGGACCGGCTCTGGACTGACCTGACCTCGCCTGACCTGAGGAAGTTCGGGAATTTCCAGGCTCGACACAGAAGATCTGCGCCTCTTCCCACACAGTATCTGTTTCCTTCTTTGTTTTTCCTTTTGTGTGGGGAGTGTTGTTAATAAAATAGGTTTTTCCACTTTCCCTCCAAGAAGTTTTTCTTCCCTCCCGAACCCAGGTCTGGGAGTGGGGGAGGGGTTGTGGTGGTTTGTCTTAGGGGTTCTCCCCTAATCTGTTCCAAACCGGACATTTCTTGGTGCGTTGGCGGGAAACGAGGCCAAGAAAAGTGGAAAAACCTAAATAAGTATTGGTGGTTCTGATTGTTTTTGTGGGTGTGCTGGGATGGGTTTTTCTGGATCTATAATGTTATACGGAGTGAAAGTCTGCCAATATTTCTGGTCCCTGGGGCTTCTTGAAATTTTAATACCTTTGTGGTGCCTGGGGTTATTTCCTTACCCAGAAATAGCTCTGGTACTGTTTCTAATACGTAGTTTGTGTAGCCGTGGGGCACTAACCAGAATATTTATTGGACTGGGCTTGGTGGTGATGTTTTATAGGAGGGTTGTTAAGATGCTCGAATCTACCCCAATAATATATGGATCACTCTTGTGGTTGTGTACTCAGTTTGCTGGGGCGGAAGCAGGGGAAGAGTTTGTTCGGCCTCTGCTTTCTTTGTTT
>JAJEOU010001054.1:90404-108966 GCA_021534815.1 Acrocephalus arundinaceus
CCTGCAGCTGGTGCATGGTATGGGATATGATATACCCACTCAATGCCATGTTCCCTAGCCCAGGCTTTAATAAGATTATTTTTGAAATGAGTTCCCATTGTCTGACTCAATTCTCTCGGGGAGTACCGTGCCTCCAAAGGACCTGCTTTTCAAGGCCCAGGATGGTGCTTGCGGGCTGGTAGCATGGGGACACAGGGTAGGTTTCTAACCATCCAGTGGTGGCTTCTACCATGGTCAGCACATGGCGCTTGCCCTGGCGGGTTTGAGGCAGTGTGATATAATCAATCTGCCAGGCCTCCCCATACTTGTACTTAGACCACCGCCCCCCATACCAGAGGGGCTTCATCCGCTTGGCTTGCTTGATGGCAGCGCACGTCTCACAGTCTCGGATAATTGAGAGATGCTGTCCATGGTGAGATCCACCCCTCGGTCTCGTGCCCACTTGTAGGTGGCATCTCGACCTTGGTGACCTGAGGCATCATGGGCCCATCGTGCTAAAAACAACTCTCCCTTGTGTTCCCAATCTAAATCCATCTTTGACACCTCTATTTTTGCTGCCCGATCTACCTGCTCGTTGTTTTGATGCTCCTCATTAGCTCTGCTCTTGGGGACATGGGCATCTACGTGGCGGACTTTCACAGGTAGTCTTCCTACCCTGGTAGCAATGTCCTTCCACTCCTCAGCAGCCCAGATTGGTTTCCCTCCACGCTGCCAATTAGCCTCTTTCCACCTCTTCAGCCATCCCCACAGAGCATTGGCCACCATCCATGAATCGGTATAGAGGTAGAGCCTTGGCCACCTCTCCCTCTCAGCAATATCTAAGGCCAGTTGAATGGCTTTGAGCTCAGCAAATTGACTGGATCCACCCTCTCCTTCAGTGACGTCTGCAACCTGTCGTGTGGGGCTCCATACAGCTGCTTTCCATCTCCGACTCATCCCTATGACACGGCAGGAACCGTCGGTGAATAAAGCATAACATGCTTCCTCTGCCGGCAGCTGGTTGTATGGCGGAGCTTCCTCAACCCGAGTCACTGGTTCTTGTTCTTCATCTGCAATGCTGAAACTTTCACCTTCGGGCCAGTTTGTAATTATTTCCACAATTCCAGGGCGATTCAGTTTCCCAACTCGGGCGCGTTGTGTAATGAGGGCCATCCACTTGCTCCAGGTAGCGCTGGCGGCATGGTGGGTGGAGGGAACCTCTCCTCTAAACATCCACCCTAGCACCGGTAGTCGGGGTGCCAGGAGGAGTTGTGCTTCCGTACCAATCACCTCCGAAGCAGCTTGGATTCCCTCATAGGCGGCCAAGATTTCTTTTTCTGTTGGGGTGTAATTATCCTCAGACCCCCTGTAGCTCCGACTCCAGAATCCCAGTGGTCGGCCTCGGGTCTCACCAGGTACCTTTTGCCAAAGGCTCCAGGACAGACCCTGGCTCCCGGCCGCAGAGTAGAGTACGTTCTTTACATCTGGTCCCGTCCTGACTGGGCCGAGGGCTACCGCATGAGCGATCTCCTGTTGATCTGGGTGAAAGCTTGTTGCTGCTCAGGGCCCAATAGAAGTCATTTTTCTTACGGGTAACGAGATAAAGGGGGCTCACAATCTGACTGTACTGCGGAATATGCATCCTCCAGAAACCTATGGCACCCAAGAAAGCTTGTGTTTTTTTTTATTCGTTGGGGGAGACATAGCTGTGATTTTATTAATAACATCTGTAGGAATCTGCGCCGTCCATCTTGCCATTTCACTCCAGAAACTGGATCTCCCGAGCAGGTCCCTTAACTTTACTTTCTTAACCGCAAAGCCGGCTTCCAGGAGAATTTGGGATGATTTTCTCCCCTTTCTCGAACACTTCCGCTGCTGTGTCTCCCCACACAATGATATCATCAATATATTGTAGATGTTCGGGAGCCTTATCCTTTTCTAATGTGGCTTGGATCAGTCCATGGCAGATAGTAGGACTGTGCTTCCACCCCTGGGGCAGTCGGTTCCAGGTGTACTGCACTCCCCTCCACGTGAGGGCAAACTGAGGCCTGCATTCTGCTGCCAAAGGAATGGAGAAAAATGCATTTGCAATGTCAATTGTGGCATACCATTTTGCTGCCTTGGACTCCAGCTCATACTGAAGCTCCAGCATGTCCGGCACAGCAGCGCTCAATGGTGGCGTCACCTCATTCAATGCACGATAGTCCACAGTCAATCTCCATTCTCCTTCAGATTTACGCACAGGCCAGATGGGGCTGTTAAAGGGTGAGTGGGTTTTACTAACCACCCCTTGGCTCTCCAGCTCTCGAATCATCTTATGTATGGGATCACAGCATCTCGAGTTGTTCTGTACTGTCGGCGGTGCACTATAGAAGTGGCAATTGGTACCTGTTGCTCTTGTACTTTCAAAAGTCCTACTGCAGATGGATTCTCAGACAGTCCAGGCAAGGTGTTCAATGGTCGGATGCCCTCTGTCACTACAGCCGCTATCCCGAATGCCCACCTGAGTCCTTTTGGGTCTTTGAAATACCCACTTCGGAGGTAATCTATGCCCAAAATGCATGGGGCCTTTGGGCCAGTCACAATAGGGTGTTTCTTCCACTCATTTCCAGTCAGGCTCACCTCTGCTTCCACCAAGGTAAAATCTTTGATCCCCCTGTCACGCCAGCAATAGAGACGGATTCTGCCCCTACATGTCTTGATGGCATTAATGTGCACTGCGCACCAGTATCAACCAAGGCCTCGTAGTCTTGTGGTTCAGATGTGCCAGGCCAACGAATCCACACAGTCCAAAAAACGCGGTTCTCCCTAGCCTCTACCTGGCTAGAGGCAGGGCCCCTCTAAGCCCGGTTATCTTTCTTTTCTTGAGCATATGTCTTAGAAGTGCCTTCAAGGGGGTCGGACATGTCATCATCATGCCTGGCAGTTTGGCTACGGGCAACTGGAGCTGCTTCCCTTTTGGTGGAACTCCCTCTCTGAGTCTTGCCTTCCTTCAATTCACGCACCCGTCGTGCCAGGGCAGCCGTAGGTTTCCCATCCCATCTGTTCATATTTTCTCCGCAATCCTGCAGGAAGAACCACAGCTCAGCACGTGGAGTGTACCCTCTCTCCCTACCCGGGGAGCGTCTACGTTGGGTACCAGAACTTCTGATCTGTACTGCTGAGATTTGGAGAAGGTCCTCTCTAATCTCCTCCCTAAGTTTCTTATGGTTCTCATCTATCTTATCCTCCAGTTTCTGTAGGCGTGTCTCCACAGCTGCGATTCTGGCATGTGTTGGGCCATGCACAGCATCTGCATACGCTCGGAGCTTCTTTGCCATATCCAGCACAGTCTCTTCCATGTCCTCTCGCTTCATTACTGCTAAAGCAGTAGCATATTCAGATGGCCCAAGTCGTATAAGTTTCCTCCACATCACAGACGTACATGATATCAAGTCTGGGTTTCTAGTGTTTAGGTCATCTGCGAAGACCAGCTCTGCCACTGCCATTTCTCTCAAACGTTGAATCCCCTGTTCTATAGTCTTCCATGGGGTTTGCTGCATATACAGATCATCTGCACACAAATATCTTTCTGCCACACTTCCTAGGACCCGTACCCAGAGACTGCACGGACTGGCCTCTCTCATCATCTCTTGGTCGATGACTGGATCATGTGACAGGGATCCCAGATGTCTCGCTTCAGTGCCGTCCAGAATTGTAGCCTCGCCTGCAGCATCCCAAAGACGGACTAACCAACTAATTATAGATTCATCAGGTTGTCGCCGATAGTCCTTTCTTAGGCCCCGAAGGTCCTTCAGGGAAAAGGCATCAATATTGGCCTCTGATCCTGGGCTAGAAGCTTTGGCTTCTGATTTTGGTGAAGGTCCTTCCCTTGGGTCATCATCGTCCACTGGTCGATCAGTTTTGTGGGTGTGTTTCTTTGCTGGAGCAACTGCCAGGGGCTTAGGCTTACTGTCGGGTTTAGCTGCTGATTCAGGCTCAGGTTCCAGTGTAGCTGCTGGCTTCATAACTGGGGTGTTGGCTGCAGCCTGAGTGACTGGGGTGGCTGTTGATTTGTATCCCTTCCCCTCTGCCTCTGTCTGCTGCCCTACAGTACCTAGCAGCGTGCGATAAGCATATGCCAGGGCCCAGCTTACTGCCACAATCCTTTCCCCCTTAGAGCCATCCTGGTATCTCTCTTTCAGGTATTTCCCCAGCTCCACTGGATTCTGAATTTGTTCTTGTGGAAAATCCCAAACTACAGGGTCAGAGAATTCCCTGAGGAGTTGGCCTATATTCTCCCATTCTCCACACCACTCAGGATTTCCTCTGCCTGGGTCAGGAGTTTTATCAGCCCTTCTAGAAATCTCAGCCCATATTCTAGAGAAGCTGCGGACTGTATAGAGGAGGCTTACCAGATTAAACACCAGAAAGATGGTCTCTTTAACACTCAGGGGAAACTGAACATCTCCTAACCACTCAAAAGAAAACAAAGAAAGCAGAGGCCGAACAAACTCTTCCCCTGCTTCCGCCCCAGCAAACTGAGTACACAACCACAAGAGTGATCCATATATTATTGGGGTAGATTCGAGCATCTTAACAACCCTCCTATAAAACATCACCACCAAGCCCAGTCCAATAAATATTCTGGTTAGTGCCCCACGGCTACACAAACTACGTATTAGAAACAGTACCAGAGCTATTTCTGGGTAAGGAAATAACCCCAGGCACCACAAAGGTATTAAAATTTCAAGAAGCCCCAGGGACCAGAAATATTGGCAGACTTTCACTCCGTATAACATTATAGATCCAGAAAAACCCATCCCAGCACACCCACAAAAACAATCAGAACCACCAATACTATTATTTAGGTTTTTCCACTTTTCTCTGGCCTCGTTTCCCGGCCAACGCACCAAGAAATGTCCCGGTTTGGAACAGATTAGGGGGAGAACCCCTAAGACAAACCACCACAACCCCTCCCCCACTCCCAGACCTGGGTTCGGGAGGGAAGAAAAACTTCTTGGAGGGAAAGTGGAAAAACCTATTTTATTAACAACACTCCCCACACAAAAGGAAAAACAAAGAAGGAAACAGATACTGTGTGGGAAGAGGCGCAGATCTTCTGTGTCGAGCTCTGGAAATTCCCGAACTTCCTCAGGTCAGGCGAGGTCAGGTCAGTCCAGAGCCGGTCCTAATCTTCGGGAAGGGGAAAGAAAAAAAGAAGAGAAAAAACCTAGAAACGAATAGCGATAGTAGCAAGCACGCCAAGCAGGAGAAAGCAAGCTGCTAGCCAAAAGTGAAAGTAAGGGAGCCCGCAGCCATTTCCCCCCCCTCCGCCCCAGCGAGGACCCGCCTATCAGCCACAGTCCTCGCCGAGGGGAAAGAGAAACAACCGCTAGACAAAACAGAGCCCCACGATGTAGGATATAGAGTAGAAGTTGCCTGCCAACCCAGGACACCCTCAGAGTCCCCCTGAAGCTTGTGCCATATAGTTGGACGCTTCTTCCCTATCTTATCTACTTCGGACCCTATTGGCTGAAGGCCAATATCCTTCCTTGGCCATAGACTAGAAAAACCCCTGGCTCTCTGTCTCTCTCTCTCTCTCTCTCTACTCCTCGCCCTCCCTGCTCCTGGAACACCAATACCACATGGGAGAATAAAGCATGGACTGAAGGTGAGGGTTGAGAGCCACCCTTTTTGATATCTTTATTCCGTCTCTATGAAATATATTTCCCTAAAAGCCCTGAGAAACTGAGCTAGCTAGGATTGGGGCTAGAAAGGGAACTAATACTTCATATTGTAGCCTGGATTTTCTCAGCAATGCTATAATGTGTGGTGCTGCTTTTAAAGGGTTTGTGTCCTTGGAATTTTGTACCTCTGCCCAATCAAGGATGTGGTGTTCCAAGTGTTCTGTCTATGTTTTAATCTGGATTTGGGTTCTTGGTGCTTACACTGTGCCTACAGAAGAATCCTAAAGAGTTATAATCTCTCTATAGAATTGAATATTACTAATTCAAAACTGTATTTGAGGTTAAAATTCCCTAAACATAAAAGAATAAAAAGTTACTTCAAATAGGCATTTACATTTTTAATCTGTCCTATAGTTCTTTATAGGTTAGTTATTTGGATTCTGGTTAGGACTAAATGGCATCTGAAATAGATATTATCTTCAAAGACATGAAGACGGTTATTTTAGCTGTAAATGAAGACAAACAGAACTCACATTAAGAATACCAGTTCAGAAAGGTCAGATTCTTATTCAGGGAAAGGTTAGGGAAGTGGTTTGCTAGACCTCAGGACTGTTCTAGTAGTGCTGCAGACTCATTGAGGAAAAGGAGCAGTGTCTCCAGTTACACAGCACAGACATCCATGGATATTGAGTGCTTTCCAGTGCTTTCAGCATTGCATAGAGTTGGAAAGAATCTCGAGGGCTTGTAGCTGATTTAAGAAAGGAAATAATGCCTTTTACTTTGATGTACTTTTAAATCCTCTCCAATAGTGTGGTTGACTGGTTGGTTTAAACAGCAGATGAGAGGTCTAACATGAAAGTGGCATTTATTTGCTTTTTTGTGCAGGCTGATCCAGGCAACGGTCTTGTGTATGTTAAACATGATATTTGTGTATCAGGGTTGTGTTTGTATACCTGTTCCCAACCAGATGGGAAAAGAAATTGTGCATATTTCCCTTTCTCTTAGTGTATTTATACTTCTCTTCCTTAATGCAAACAAAAGGTTTTCATATACCTTTAAATACTGGAATCAGCCATCAGAGTCTCATTTAAAATGTGTCTTATTTTGGAGCATTCAGAGTTTATTTGTGAGTATGAATTAGGGTAACCAGTAACTACCCTTCAAAGTAAGCTGAAATATGCCTTTTCTATTGACATAGAACATGAATTTTTGAGCGGTTTGCTTCTTAACTGACTTCTTTCTTCTATTGGAATGATAAAACTAGTAGATCTAGTAGATGGTGTTCATCTGGTTGTTGTGAAGTGCAGTTGGCAGATCAATGGTGATAGCAAATTTATTTGATTGGAGATGCCATTTGATAGTGTTGTAAAATTGAGGCAATGATAATCATGAGTAGTTCTATTGAAATTAGCTCTGCAAATTCTCCTAATAAGCGAGAAGGCATCCTCTCTTCCCTGAATACTGAAAAAAGAGAAAAAAAGTTGGAAGAGGACTAAAGCAGAGATTGAGAACAAGTTGGCAGCAGATTGAAATTGATGGGATTTTGGTTCAATCTTTGACTTTGGTAGCAGTGGCAGCCTGTCTGTGGTACTGCTGATAAAGTCAATACTATTCCTGGGTTCTGCATTTGTTTGGGCTTTCTTGGGTGACAAGGTCCTCTCTGAGCAATGCTTCAAAATCCAGTGTGAATATTTGGTGTGACTCTTGCAAACAAGACCCAAGTGAAGCACAGGAAAGGTAGAATATGGTTCTGTCAGGGGATATATTTGGTACCTGTACTGGTGATAATGCAATTAAATGGGCAAATCAGTGGACAAAGATTTTGAAAACAATAGGAAGTGTGTCAAGTGGAGAGAGGAAATAGTCAAAAAATGGAGGAAATGTGCCTGTCTGAGAGCATATCTGTAACAGTGACCCTGTTGGAGTCTGGGTTTGTTCTGATGTTTAGTTTTGGCTTAAAAAATTAAGGGGACCTGAATGCATTGTGTACTTGCTTTTGCATCCTCTCTATTGATCTAAGATGGAAATCTCGGTTAAAAATGGAACTGTACTTTGGAAATGCTGGAAACTTGGAGCTCAATTGGAGTCTGTATTTGTAACTAAGTTTTATAACATACTATTTCTAGTAGAGATGCAGTCAGTGGTTTTCAGGTAAATGTGGATATTATTTAGGCAAATGGGAAGATATTTAGATGCAAGTCATTTGGATTGCAGCTGGGAATAAATTGTTTATGAGGTAGATTGGATCTTCAGAAGAAATGTAGATGATTCTCTTAGCTGAATCAGAGGTGGTTGGCTTCAGAATGAAATCATTGGTGTTTGGGTTGAATCTGTATCTTTGGTAGCAATGGCAGCCTGTGTCTTTGGTGCAAGAAAAAATGGCAATCCTATTGCTGGGTTGTGCATCTGTTTCCCAGGAGGCAGCGGTGGTGGGCATGTTTGGGGTGCCAGGCTGTTGCTGTGCTCACCATGGGTTGCTGTGCGTGGAGTGTTTGGGGTGCCGGGCGGTTGCTGTGGTGCCAGTGGGTTCCTGGAGGGTTTGGGGTGAGTGTGCAGTGCTGGGCACTGGCCCTGGGCAGAGCAGCCTCGGGGCTGAGTGCAGGGGGAGGCCTGAGGAGGCTCTGCAGGCACCAAGTGCTCCTGGCAGGATCAGCTGTGCCAGGGAAGCCCTTGTGCAAGCAGGCCGGTGGTGGTGGGTGAGTTACTCGTAGCCTGTGAGCCGGGCAGCGTGTAAAACTCTTCACTTGCAGTCAGACCTTCAAAGAAGCTCTTGTTTCTTTCTAGGTTTATCAGACCTTCAAAGAAGCTCTTGTTTCTTTCTGGATGATGGGGAAATGTTGGACAATTCCAGTCAGCCATCTCTGTGTTAGAATATCCTCTTTCCTCATTGTTTGACCCATGTTATTTTTACTGCCATAGCATTGTATCTATCAAAAAAAGTGTTGTAGAAATCAGTTGCTTTCATGGTGCAGTGCAGTTTATAAATGACATGGCAGATTTGTGTGATATGTTCTGGTTGAAATGACATTTCTTCTGGAAATGATTATTTTAGGGTTCTTGTAGGTGGAAATAAGTGTTCTTTCAGCTGTAATGAAATGCTTTCAAAAGATGGTGTTGGGTCTAGGCAAGCTTGACTTATGTCATGAGGGCATTCTGGGCTAGGATGTGTTGCAACTGATGGCATTTGTCATTTTCCACTTAATTTTAAATCCTGTCAAATCGTGTGGGTGACTCATAGTTTAAGATGTGAGAGATCTGAGTTCAAAGCGTGGTTTATTTGCTTTTTGTGCACTTTGTGCAGCTTTTTAAAAGATGCTGGTCATCCATTTGTGTTTTGTTTAGAAGCTCTTCATTGCTCTGCCTTTTGTAAGCTGAAGTGTAATATCGACAAGAGCAGTACTTGATGTTGCAAAGAAGGCACTGTAAGTATCACTGTGGACATGTGATGAAAATTCTGCTAGTTTAAGGTTAAAAATCTATTCTCTAAGTTTTTGTAGTGTTTAAATGCCATATGATTTCCTAATTTACCAAAATAATATTACTCTAGTCCTGTATCCCATATTAACTGTGTGAGGAGCTGGCTAAGAGAGCTCAAAGTGGTGTGTGTGGGAAGACAGGATGCTGTGTCCAGGCCTGCAGAGCACCTTGGAGCATGTTCATTGTTGAACTGGAAATAATGATAACATTTCAATGACTTGTATTGGGGATGAGAATAATGACAGGTTTGGTAAATGTGAGAGATGAAGCCCTTAGGCAGAATAACTGGGCCATTTAGTGAGCTGTGCTAATACAAACGAATGCAAATTTGCTCAAAGCAGGGGCTGTCTTGGGTTACAAGGTCCTGACCACTGATTCAAAATTCATTGTGAATATTTGGGTTGACTCTTTGGCAGACAAAACCTGAGTGATGATAAAGTCATAGGAAAGGTAGAATTTAGTTGTAGCAGAGGTGCTAATACTGGTGACATCCCACTTAAATGGTCAATTCAGGGTGAAAGGATTTTGAGAAAACCAGAAGTGTCAAGGAGAGAGAAGAAATAGTCCAGAAATGGTGGAAATGTGCTCTACTAGAGAGCACATCTGCAACAGTGACAGGGTTGGAGTCTTGGTTTGCTGTATTTTGGTGTTGTTGGTTTTCCTAATTTTTATGGATAAAATTCAAGGGAATGCATTAAGTGCTTGTTTTTCACCCTCAGTATTGATATAAGATGGAAATCCAGTGTACAAATGGAACTGTACTTTGGAAAGGCTGGAAATTTTGAGCTAAATTGGAGCCTTTCTTTGTAATTAACATCCAGCTGTGAGAAACATTTTTGGTAGAGATGCAGTAAATGGTTTTCCAGGTAATTGTGGATCTTAAAGTGAAAGTGCAAGTTCCTTATGTGCAAGATATTTGGATTTCAGATAGGAACAAACTCTAATAACTTGTAGTGTAAAGGTCATGGTAATGGATTTTTGTTTTCTAGCCCAAATCTCACATCATCTCTTATGAGCCTGGCAGCCAGACTGTGCTGTACAGGTGATCGCTTCTGAAATGATTTCCCATTTGATAAGTGCAGCCAGGAACTCTGATCCATTATCAGTGCAGCTGCTCAGTATCTTCATTACAAGAATCTGTGTCTCTGGTTCTGTTTTTGCAGTTCTGATCATAGCAAGAAATAAGTCAAACTTGTGCCTCCTTTGGCTCTGAGCTGTCACAAATCTGAATTCCAGCCATA
Source organism: Acrocephalus arundinaceus (assembly GCA_021534815.1). Lineage (NCBI taxonomy): Eukaryota > Metazoa > Chordata > Aves > Passeriformes > Sylviidae > Acrocephalus > Acrocephalus arundinaceus. Next base: position 100,771 of record JAJEOU010001054.1, read on the forward strand.
TGGAATTGTTCAAGCAATTGTCTCTAGTTGCTATTGTTCAGCCAGTTTCTGGCATTTGGGGTTTTTGCCACCTTAACCCGCTTTTGTGCTAGCAATGCCTTGCAATTAAGTAATGATTCTTTTCTCCCCTTCCTTGTATGTTCTGCCGTCTGGATAAATACAGAGTTGGAAAAAGAGTGTGTCATATTTTACTGCAACCTTGCATGGTATAGGTGACTCTCTTAAAAGATTTGCATCTTTGTAGTGCAGCAGGAATATTTTGTGCTGCATATATAAAGTGAAAGTGTTGAAAATTTTCATTTTAGCAACTTTGTGGATGATTTCTGCCAGTAAATTGCACAGAGGAGGATTTTATTGTGTATACAAGTCCCAAGCTTTATTGTCCTGAACAAATGGGGATTCTACCTGTATTAGAGTTCAGGCTGGCTGAAGTTTGTGCTGCAGTCCATGGTTTCTTACAATATCCATGTCAGCCCTGTGTTTTTACTGTATTAGAAATGAGTGTCTGTGTAGTGAACTGGAAACATTTGTTTCACTTTTAATTTTAGAATCCCTCAGATTTTTGGTGTGATTCCTTGAAGTTTGATCATGTTTTTTGGAACAGCAATTCTATACCCTGGTGTAATTATCAACGAAAAAACTGGCAGAGTTAAGCTTGGTTTTATTCTACTTGTTGGTAGAGGGCACTTGATTGCCTCCATCTTCCAGTCTGCTTTGTAGCTCCCATAAACAACAAGGTGCTGTAGGTAAGGGCCAACAGGACTCCGGAAATGGCAGCAAAACACCTTTTCTGTCAGTGGGAGGGAAGTAGCATGCCAGTGCAAGGTGACCCTGCAGTTACTGGGTACTTTGTGCTGTCAGTAAAGGAATTCCAGTGATAAGAGACTGAGTAAATCCAGTTTTCACAGACATATGGCTGCACTTGAAGTATTTCTTGAAGCACTGTGTGGAGTCTTTGTATAGGGAAATTTCCTTTCTCCCAATGTATTTTTGATTTCTTTTAACACCAAGAGGTTTTCACATGAATATGAACAGTGGGATAAGACACCAGGCTCCCATTTCAAATGTGTTTTAGAGCATTTGTCAGAATGGGTTTATTTGAGAATGTGAATTAGAGAAGCCAGTTCCCCAGTAACCTCCTTCATAAGCAAGCTGCAATCTGTCTCTCTATTCACTTAGCATCATAAGAAATTCATTTTCCAGCAATAAGCTTTTTAACTGACTGTTCTTTCTTCTCAATATCAGAACAATGGAACAAGATCATCTAACATTCAGTCCTATTCAGATAGTCCTAAAGTACAATGGGCACATCAGTGGTGACATCAAATTCATTCCAAAGGAGAGGCTGTTTCAGGTAGTGTTATATAATGTGAGATTGTGGTAGTAATAAAACATGAGTAGTTCTATTAAAATTTTCCCTGAAGATGCTCCAAATGTATGAAGAGCCATCCCTGTGTCCCTTAACACAGGAAAAGAAGGAAAAGTTGGTAAAGGAGCTTCCAGAGAGTAATGGAAAGATTGAGAGCAAGTTGGCAGCAGAATGAAATTGATGGTTTTGGCTGAGTCTTCACTTTTGCTGCCAGGGATTTTCTTTAATTTCAAGATGACCCATGGACAATTCAGACTGACAGTTCAAAAGGCTGTTGCTGCTGGAGAATGACTGAGCATTCTTGGAAAAACTCTGATCCTAAAAACCAGAATTTGCAATCATATCTAAACCTAAAACATTTTATCTTCTTTTTTGATTTAGTTTATATTTATTACTGTCATAAATCCTAGTGTACTCAGCAGAGACTACTTGAATGTGTTATCTGGAAAATCCATCATATCTCCCTGAATAGGCCAACTGTAGAGCCAATGTCTCCTGCTTGTGGCATTTAGGGAATATAAAAGAAGTTCTGACCAAGGCCACGGGAAATGGTGGTTTCTAGAAAACATAAACCAAATGAGGTTTTTTGTGCCAAGTCCGTTCCTTGTATGCTTGTCCTGGAGCAGAATACCACAGTTAGCACCCGAACTATGCAGAGCCCCAGAAATGTTTGTAGTATTTGTATCGTAGAGTAATTCAGGGAATATTGATAAAGAAGTTGTTTTCTGCCCATGGTGCTTCCAGATGTCTGGCCTGGGGTCAGGTCTGAACCAGAAGCTGAGGAGCTGCTGTTGATGATGCACTAACTTGAGTTGCTAAGCTACTGGGTTAGGGTGAGTCTACCACTCTGTTTCTGGCTTTTTGGTAGTCTCCAAAAGGCTTTGTCCAGCCACAGAAAGCCTGTAGTCACTGCAAGCCCACGAGTCCTTGGCAGTCCAATTAGACAGATAATTTCCTGTCTGTATGCAGAGCTGTGTCATTTAGGGAAATATGTGGCTGCTAAACCAGATCCAGGGAAGTTGTATACCTGCAAACGGGCAAAAAGGATCTACTGATGTTATCTAAAAATGAACTTAGAGGCTGTGAAGTTCTTCAGAGTTGTGTTCTTTAAACCATCATAAAGCAATGTTCATGTTAAGCAGTATATTTTTATTTCCATGAGTTGCAGTTAATGACAGTAATGTGTTATTATCAGAGTGATAATAACACAGATTAATTTAAAAAGAAACCTTGTCATTAGTGTTATGCTGCAGAGTTGAGGAGGTTATGCTAAATATTTGTTTGCTTAGATGCAGGATAGAGTGATACTGGTCTATTATAAAAATACTTGTAAATATTAAATATAACATAAACAATTTCTGTTGCTCAGTTCCATCAAATGTCTAATTTTCTACTGTAGTTGGAAATTTCTTCTGTAATTACAGCACATTCAAATTGTCCATGCAGCCATTTCCATGAAATTTCATGTACGGAGTACTGCTGTGAAGAGCATGTCATTAAAGAAAGCTGCAGTCTGACGTCTCTTAATGAAAGCAGTACAGAGCTGGCGGGGGGCTTCTCTGTGGGGTTGTTTGGGAATTTTCTTTGGTTCCTGGTTGTCTTTCTGCTGCATGATTGTACAGCCAGGAATGCTGCCAGGGTCATTCTGTTCAGAGGTGTGTGTTGTGCATCACTCAGCAGCTGTCAGAGTCATCTCCTGTGGACTCTTGGCCAATGTCAGCTGTTGTCATGTTCTCTCTGATACCACTGTGGTTGCCATGAGCTGGAGAATTCAACTTCATGAACCTTAGGAATCTGAAATTTGGCATCCTCCTTTGTTTACTTTGATTTAATTCAGGTCCTGGAATTTCCTGCCTTCTTCCATGATGTTGGTTCTCTGTTGGAGAAGAATTTCAAAGGCTGGTGGCAAAAAGTTAATATAGTTTAGGGAGGGTTGTTTCTAAAAACAACACGTATTTTTTCTTCTCCCTGTCATGTATTTTATCTAGGGATAAATAATATATATAAAAAATAAAGAATGCCTTTCTCAGAGAGAAAATAATGCCTACTTTTAGTTATTGCTTTTAGTTTTGTTTGCTTTGTCTTGCGTACTAAGAATTAAACTGTCTGCTTCAGAGAGGCAGTTTTTCATTTGTTGTTGCTGTGCTTGTTCTGCTTATGTGAATTCTTGATGGATGTTATTTAAATGTGGATTTGAAAAGTGAAAAATACTGAGGAAGCTTTTGAAAGATTTTTATTAACTTACACTGATATGCAAGTGAAAGATTGCATTTCTCAGCATAAATACTTTGTGCCTAGGCATGAATGTTTTCCTGCCTGCTTTGCAAGGTTTGGTATGCATGAAATAATTTGAAATGGATTCAGTTATTTTATTCCCATATAGCTCTTAGAAAAAATTTTTGCTCTCTTTTTGCTTATCCATTTACAAGATAAAGCTTGGTTTCCTAGGTTTTCTTAGTAAGGATAAATGAGGAATTAACAAGGGCTCATTGTCTTAGGAAAGATGTGATTGTTCTTGCTGTGTTTGAGTCTTGCTAAAAAACATGAGATGCAGCTGCTTGTAAACCACAGAGTGAAAATGCCAGAATAATTGTGGACTTGCAGGTCCCCCATGCTCACTCAGTGAGGTGAGGTGTGCATGCTCCTGGCTGTGAGCATATGAATAGTACTGTTACTGAAATTAGTAACCTCATTCAGATGTTAAATGCCTTGATCAGTTTGAACTGAAGCATTTCTTTGGAGGAACATCAGCTCAGAGGAAAAACTCCCATCATTTTCTCATGTTTGGGGGGTGGGAAGTTGCCTAATCCATTTTGTAATACAGTGTGCACTGCAAAGTAAAGCAACATCTGCACTGTGCTTGCGTCTCTGTACTTTATAATTTAAAATTTATAAGGAAATAATAAATTTATTTCTATATTAACTTGCAGACATACTGAGTAATGTGACAAAATCAGTTTCATTGATCAGTCTAACCAGAAAGTATGAAGACTGTCATACTGATGTAGAGTGTCTAATCAAGAAGAACGCCCAGTTTCAGATTAAGATCATTAACACTTCAATGTTTTGTATGACAATAAATCTTCAATGCATCCTAAGTTCTTTGATATTCCAGTGCCACAATAATCCCCTAGTGGATTTATTAGGATCATTTTATTATTCCTTTCTTTTGAAAAGCAAATTATAATTATGATATATTTTGACATTACAATTAAAAGTTCTGAAATATAACAACGTTTTGGTGTTGTAAATTGTTTCACATTAAGATCAAAATAGAAGAAAGTCATAACTGTATCTAAGGGCCAGGGCCTTCTTATTTTAATGCAGCATTTCCAAGCCCTAGGTTGTGAATACACTTCATATTTTTTCGTGTAAGTATGTATGAACTCTTCTGTTGTTAGATCTGTGTACTCAAAACCTTTAATTTGGCACCAAGTGTATTAGCTTTTGAAGTTTCTCTTGTAAGGACACACCACATCCGTGGTATTTAGGATTTTAGAGTTCCAATTTCAGCCCTAACATCAGAATTCCTGTGCAATGGAGGGTAACTCGGGCCCAGCAAAAATAGGACTACTGTGCAAAGATGTAAAAACTCTGCTCTGCTCCTCCTTCAAAAACAAACACTACCAAGAGGTTTCTCTGCTTGACCATACTGCTTACCATGTTCTGACTGAGTCAAAATCCTGTGAGTACTATTCAGGGAAGTTACTGAGATGAGATGCTCCTGAGAGCTTTTATGGTTTGCTGGACTGCAAAATACATCCTGAGGTGAAACATTCACTTAGAGTAACCATCCCTCATTACTTGCATTGGTGAAACCCTCAGTTCAAGTTTGCAGAGAAACTGTTTTCCTAGTAAAATCATTTTGCTGTGAATCCAGAACAAAAAATTACTGTAGTGCCTAGTTTACAGCAATTTAAGATATTCTTAAATACTTTTTCAAGTTCTTTCTCCTTTTATTTCCCATGGAAGTTTGAGTTCTAAGAGAAGAATGTCATATGGTTTTCTTACAAAGCAAATTTCTAAGCCGTGAATTTGAATTTAGAAAAAATCTGAAGCTATAAATTTTGTACTAGAAACAATGTTTTATACATATCCTGTACACAACCCTAATCTTTGTATCATTTTCTTGAGAGTGTTAGTAGCTTATTCAAGTAAAAGACTGAGGAGTGAAAGAAAATGCTTAAAGATTTGATGCATTTTGAGCTGAGTGGATGTGCAGTAGCATCTTAACAGAGGAAAGATCTTCCCAAGTTGTCTTACCTTCAAACGATCCTTGTTTCTTTTCAAGTATTGTTTTAGGTCAGACAGATGTTTTATGAAATTACTCTTTGGCTGGTGAAGTCAGCATGACTCTGAAGCAGCTGAAGGGGGAAGTACTGATTTTGGCTTCTTGTGCAGAGCTGAAGGCTGTCCAGGGGGTGTTCTCAACATGGTGCCGTTGTAGGCAGCTACTATGGATCTGCAAGTCCCTTGGCACCACACATTCAAATATTTTTACTCATACATCAATGTACAGATGGTCAAGTCATGGGCAGGTGTTACAGAGGAAATTAAAAGAAGACTTTTTATTAGCCCATATGTATTTTTTTTTTCACATTGAAGCTATTAATGTGCTGTATCATGACACCACTGAAACCTTTATAGGCTGTTTATTCCCTGCTCTTTTTTCCATGAAATCTCTTCATGAATCTTTACTATAACAGAATCAAAATTAGCAGTAGGTGTGTCCTTTGCTGTGTCTTGGGCTGCTCCTAGGTGCACAGATGTTGGTGAAGCAGCTGGTAAAACAGGATGCAATCTACAGAGGTCACATTAATTTTTGCAAGTTTGGGGTTGATCTTTCTTGTCTTATGACTCTGCCTTGTTTGCCAAAATCAAACTGAAGGTGCAATATAGATTCAAAAGGAAAGGGAATGTGCCTTTAAAATGAGTTAATGGTATCTCAACCCACATGTTAATGACACTTGCTGGTAAAGACTAGGAAGCCTTGAAGATGGACTGCTGAAACAGGTATGTGCAGAGCAAAATATTGTGTATTGTGCACTTAAGGAGAGCTCAAAAACTGCATAACCACAGTACTCCAATTTTTGCTGGGCCTGAGTTACCCTACATTGCACAGAATTTCTGATGTTAGGGTAGAAATTAGAACTCTAAAATCCTAAATACCAAGGATGTGGTGTGTCCTTACAAGAGAAACATCAAAAGCTAATACACTTTGTGCCAAATTAAAGGGTTTGAGTACAAAGATCTAACAACAGAAGAGTTCATACATACTTACACGAAAAAATATGAAGTGTATCCACAACCTAGGGCTTGGAAATGATGCATTAAAATAAGAAGGCCCTGGCCCTTAGATACTGTTATGACTTTCTTCTATTTTGATCTTAATGTGGAACAATTTACAACATCAAAACGATTTTATATTTCAGAACTTTGAATTGTAATGCCAAAACATATCATAATTATAATTTGCTTTTCAAAAGAAAGGAATAATAAAATGATCCTAATAAATCCACTAGGGGATTAATGTTGCACTGGAATATCAAAGAACTTGGGATGCATTGAAGATTTATTGTCATACAAAACATTGAAGTGTTCATGATCTTAATCTGAAACTGGGCGTTCTTCTTGATTAGACACTCTACATCAGTATGACAGTCTTCATACTTTCTGGTTAGACTGATCAATGAAACCGATTTTGTCACATTACTCAGTATGTCTGCAAGTTAATATAGAAATAAATTTATTTCCTTATAAATTTTAAATTATAAAGTATAGAGACGCAAGCACAGTGCAGATGTTGCTTTACTTTGCAGTGCACACTGTATTACAAAATGGATTAGGCAACTTCCCACCCCCAAACATGAGGAAATTATGGGAGTTTTTCCCTCTGAGCTGATGTTCCTCCAGAGAAATGCTTCAGTTCAAACTGATCAAGGCATTTAACATCTGAATGAGGTTACTAATTTCAGTAACAGTACTATTCATATGCTACAGCCAGGAGCATGCACACCTCACCTCACTGAGTGAGCATGGGGGACCTGCAAGTCCACAATTATTCTGGCATTTTCACTCTGTGGTTTACAAGCAGCTGCATCTCATGTTTTTTAGCAAGACTCAAACACAGCAAGAACAATCACATCTTTCCTAAAACAATGAGCCCTTGTTAATTCCTCATTTATCCTTACTAAGAGAACCTAGGAAACCAAGCTTTATCTTGTAAATGGATAAGCAAAAAGAGAGCAAAAATTTTCCTAAGAGCTCTATGGAATAAATAACTGAATCCATTTCAAATTATTCATGCATATCAAACCTTGCAAAGCAGGCATGAAAACATCATGCTAGGCACAAAGTATTTATGCTGAGAAATGCAATCTTTCACTTGCACATCAGTGTAAGTTAATAAAAATATTTCAAAAGCTTCCTCAGTATTTTTCACTTTTCAAATCCACACTTAAATCACATCCATCAAGAATTCACATACGCAGAACAAGCACAGCAACAACAAATGAAAAACTGCCTCTCTGAAGCAGACAGTTTAATTCTTAGCACGCAAGATAACGCAAACAAAACTAAAAGCAAATAACTAAAAATAGGCACTATTTTCTCTCTGAGAAAGGCATTCTTATATTTTATATATATTTTTATCCCTAGATAAAATACATGACTGGGAAGAAAAAAATTTTTAGAACAACACTCCCTAAACTATATTAACTTTTTGCCACCAGCCTTTGAAATTCTTCTTCAACAGAGGAACCAACATCATGGAAGAAGGCAGGAAATTCCACGACCAGAATTAAATCGAAGTAAACAAAGGAGGATGC
>JAJEOU010001961.1:0-12044 GCA_021534815.1 Acrocephalus arundinaceus
GCTGCTCGTTAGATGCACGCAACGGGCTGCGTCACCTCAGTTGTTGTCTTGGTTATGGTCTTTGTGTGATAGGGCTGTTTGCTTCTCCGGGTGCTTTACCCTGAGGAGGGAACAGAGAGCCTGCAGACGGTCATTTGGCCCACAGTCTCTCACCTAGAAAGCTCGCTCAACCCAGGCAAAGGACACAGCAAGGAGAAGGGAAAAAGGAGACAGTCCCCAACTGTGCCCAAACAACCATAGCTCTGGAGGCTGTACAGGGGCATCAGATGGGAACACCAGGGAGTACATACGGGGCATGCACTCCCAAATACAGGTCAGGCGTATTCTCCGCCCCTACAGGTTGGGGGCAGCTTGTCTTCTGTGCCTGGACCCCATGCGACGTAATAACCGCGCCAAGGGCCTCACTGCTGTGGTGTGACAATACGCGAGATCAGGGGGCCGTTTTCGGTGAGCATGGGGAAAGAAATCTGCAGTGCAGGATGTATGGCCCAGAGGCTTCCTTAACCCCTGAGCCCACGGCATTTCCAGCCAGCGCTCCTCATTCCCTGCCTGCCAGGGCTCATGGCTTGCTGCAGCTGTCCCCTGCCTCAGCTGCTTCCCGGTGCCCAGGGGGCTGGGTCCTGCGCACGGCTGTCAGAGCCCAGCCCAGCCTCTGGGGGCTCAGTGCCTCTGCCCTGCAGACCTGCCTCCCAAGCTTCAGGCATTGGCCCAAGAGACCAGCTTCTGGCTCTGCAGATTCTGATGGCCAAACGTCAGAGAAACCCCTGAGGGGGTTGGAAAAAGGGACACTGGTGCTTGCTGCCTGCAAGGACTCTTAGGCTGATTTCTGTCACTGGGCCTGGCGCTTAATGAGAAGACACGTGGATGAGGACTGGGCTTTTTTCACCTTTTTCCTCAGACACGCTGACCTGGGGGAGACATGAACATCATCCCTGCTGACTTGTGCACACTTCTCCCATCCCGCCGGCAACACACACGCTGGTGGGACAAGAACTCTGGGGACAAAAATGCAAGGATTTCCATTTATGCGGATCGCCCCCTGCCTCTCGACTCCGTCCTGATAGTCACTGATCTGCGTGGCACTGTCTGGAGTAAATTTCATGCCTCGGGAAGCAGTTTTGAACAATGCACGCAGTCCAGACAAGGCACACACGAGACATAGGCTTCATTATGTGTATGTCTCGCAGTACTCTGATCCCCAGTGCTCGGCAGGGGCAGCCTCCCGGAGGCTGGCCCATCGCTGCTCAGCAACGACTAGGGGTCCCTTGGTCCAGGCACAGCAGAGTCCCCCTCGATGGACCAGCACAATCAGCTGCACTTGTGCGTGACAGACCCTGCTCAAGGACAATCCATCTCCTATGCCTTGGGCAGGCCTGTGTGCTAAGGCTGTGACTCTTTATCATTTTGTCTTTTCTTCACTAAGGACGCATCGATTCAGAAGGAGATCGGTACTCACAGAGGTCTTTGTCAGGTGCCATGATGTGGCATAGTTGTCAGCGTTGGCAAGGAAGATCCACTGGGGGCATATGCAGGCCTGCATATTGCCTCTCTGCTGCCACGGAGGTCTACACACCCTGTGCCCAAGGGTGGCACGTGGATACTTCCCCCAGCCCGGTGCTCACAAGCACCCTCCTGGTGAAGCAGGGAGCTTGTGCCCATATGGCAGTTCCCAGCCCACGCTTGGCAGTGATTGTAAGCGCCTCTGTAGCTCGCTCGCTGCTTTTGCTTCGCAATGCGCGGGCTTTGGACTGCAGGGCAGTGACCCAGCCTCGCTGGAGGCAAATACATCGTGCAGAATTCAGCTGCTCATCCTCGCCCCAGCAAAAAGAAATGTGTTTTTAAGCTCTTCTTTGGTGTTCACACCTGGCCAAAGGATTCTCCGTCCTGGATGCATGAGGGCAGCAGTTCTCCCTAGCTCATCACGTGGATGCGGAGTACGCCAGCACAGCCAGACTTCAATCTCAACGATCCCTTTGCCTTACCAGGGCTTTGTAGACTTCCATGCACCCTCGGAACATCAGTTCACGCCTGGAGAAAGGTGAGCTGTAGAGAGAACCTCTCCAGAACTCCGAAGAGAGCAGATATAAGCGCTCATATCTTGCTCCAAAAGTTTCTGCAGATAGTTTTTTAATGGGTCTCCTCTGGTACTTGTATGTTGGATCAGTTCATGTAGTTCTGCATACGTTAGATCTCCGGTTGCGGCCCACCTTCACGGCAGGGTCAGGACTGAGACGTGGCAATGGCAGTCCGACTGACAGGGTGGGAGGACGAAGAGAAGCAGAAGGACTCGTTGGCATCGCAGCTGAGGGCCACCTCTAGCATGTCCTCAGAGATGCACTACATCCCTGACAACTGAGGGTGGACTCACCTCCTCGTTCCTGAGGGCCCTGGATCCCTGGCACGCCCCAGCCGGCTGGCACTGGTCCCAGCCTCTTTTCCCATTTGTGCTGAGCCCACCTCCGGAGACATCAGACCTCCTTGCACATTCACCCAGTGCGCCTTCAAGCAGGACTCGCTGCCTGGACAGGCAGCATGGTCTCCTCTGGCGGAAGCGGCCTTGGTCAGCCTGGCCATATGGGCCTGGGCTCGGGGGAGACTCCTTCCAAGTTTCTGGGCTATTGCCGAGTGGATGCTGTGCTACCGTTTTTCCAAACACCATCTGGGACCCCCTCATCTACAGACGAGCCGAGGAGATCCCTTAGGGAGATCTGCAGGTTGTTGCCGTCGGAACTGTTGCGGTGAGATAGGGGATCCTTGGCGCACTCTCAATTTCGGATCTGTGTCTTTTAAGATAGAAGTCACCTCAAAATCTTGAGGCTAGCGCTCTTGGTCAGTATTTTACCATCATCGCAAAAGATTGGCCCGGCTCATTTATATGTAGCATTACAAGGTACTTCCCTTTGATTAATGTTTTATTCTTTATGGTGGATCTTGGTTTGTTTCTTAGTCTTCCTTTTAACTAGAAGGTGTCTTTTTGTTAAAGTTCTCGCTTGCATATGTGCCTCGCTATTAATCTATGCTTTTTATACGCGTCCACTTGGATTTCATTAAGTCAGTAAATGACACCTCAGCACTGGGAAACGCTGGAAACTGATTAAGTAATTTCAGTAATTAACTCAAGTTTATTTACAAATTTTGAAACTTTTTTTGACACTGTATAATTAGAAGTTTTTGTGCATGTTCATGTCGCATTTCCGGAATTATATGCTTCATACTTGTGTTCCCATGCGGATTCTTAACCAGTAACACACTCAGACTGCGGGTTTTTAATACTCTCAAGGTACTCAGGGTTAGTTTAAGTAACTGTCTTTTTTTGTTTTCACTGGAGGGGTTCTGAGTAAGGCTCTCTCTCCTGGTGTGTTATAAACCCTTGGTCTTTTCATATTCCGTCTGTTTTCACAATGCAGTCCTCTGATTAGAGAGCTTTGCACTGGGACACGTTAATGTGGGTCGGCTCTCCAAAGAGTATGCTTAATAAGATTGTGAGAGTCACTCGAGATATTTTGGTAAGATACTATTTGGATGTCTTTGGGTTTTGCTTTTCAATCCCGTCTGCGTCTCTGAGGTAAGTTGATGTTTTGGTTGCAAGCTTCTGGCCTCTGGAGACAAACATGGGTGCCAGTCTTCCGTAGCAGGAGGAGGTTACCTAGAAGAGCCTGTGTTTGAGGTTGACCATAGCTGGGACTCATATGGGAATCTAGCCCATTGAGAAACACGTTGTGTTTTGTCTTGTATGACTTTGACTCCTGACCAGGTTTGCTGCATCTCTTCTCTCAGGTGCTCCCCCTGAAAGGGGCGTTCCAGGTCTCAGCACCAAATGCACCACGGGCTCATTAGGATCAAGCAAGTCCTGACAAACCATGGCTGTGCCTTGATTTCTTTCTGGTCTGTTGCAGTTCACTAGGAATTCCTATTTTCAAGGCTGTATTTTTCTCTTCACAGAAAATAAATTAGAAGAGATGACTGTAACATTCAGGGACTGATATTGATCCAGGATTGATATTGACCTCAGAAGGTCTGGCCTGGTCAGAGAAGCTGTGCCTTGAGGCCTGAGCCAGTGTGGACAACCTTGCTCCACATTCCCCAACCCCATCCTGTGTCTCCTTACTCACCTGGGACCTGCTTTGCTTGGAGAACTGGCTGCACTCAGCAAAAGAAGGGTTTTCTTATTTTATTTTAGCAATCTAAAACTCCAAAGTTTCAGACAATCTCCTGAAGTGTGAATCATTAAAAACAGATATGATCATGGACAGAGACTCTCTAATTAGTTAAAGTTAGAAAGTGGAATTTTTAACACCAGGGCAGCACAGGAGTCGTCTCCAAAAGGCGTGACCGCCCCGTACAAGGTTCTTTGCCCTCTATTTATTTCCCAAGATCTTACATACAATACATGTGCATAACCCCAGCGCCTCCCATCCCTGCTCTTTATTAAATGAGGCTATTAGTCCTTCATGTGTGTGCAATTCTTCTCTTGAATTGGGTCAGTGGTCTCAAAGATGAAGTCAGGAGAGTCTTCTCAGGTATCTGTGACCCTCTGGCACAATCCAAGGTCCCCTGCTTTGTGATTGATTGATATAAAGTCCAGGTGCTGGTCATTGTTCTACTGGTTTCAATCTGTTCTTATAACAGTTCTCTTTCTGCATTTCCTTCTATAAACAAGCTCATAATGGCAAACAATACAACAATTAGCTCTAGCCTAAGTATCTAATAGTCATTAACCTATCATTTGCTAATCTAACTTACACCCTGATCCATATAAGTTACTTCCATCTCTTAGCTAAAATCTTAGCTCTTTAAAATCATGATTAAGTGCCCTCCGAATGTTGGGGTGGCCCCTGAATGTTGGGGTGTCCCCCACAGCCCCCCACCCTGAGGGTCATCTGAGTCCACATCGACCCGGAGGATGCAACGGTGGCTGTCATCTTCTCCCGGCCTGTCAGGGTGAGTGGGGACACCTGGGAACTCCGAAAATCACCTGGGTACCCCCAAAATCACCTGAGTACCCCCAAATCACCTTAGTACCCCCAAAAAATCACCTGGATACACCCAAAACTCACCTGAGTACCCTCAAAATTACCTGGATACACCTAAGTACCCCCCAATCAGCTAGATACCCCCCAAAATCTTCTCAGTCCTTCCCAAAAATCACCTGAGTACCCCCAAAAAGCACCTGGATACTCCTAAAAGTCACCTGGATACCCCCCAAATCACCTGGGTACCCCCCAAAACCACGTGGATATACCTGAGTATCTCCCCAAATCTCCTGGATTCTCCCCAGAAATAACCTGGATACAGAATTTTGAGTACCCCCAAAAATTCTTGGGCCCCTGCCCAAACTGGTGGTTGTAAATCCCCACTTCTTTGACTGGGTAGACGCAGTGTCCCATTTATCCCATTGACTTTAATGGGTAGACCTGGTGTCCTGGTTACTCTAATTTATTCCCAATAACCTTTCCCAGTGTTCCCAGTAATGCCCTGGAGTTCCCAGTGACCCAAATGCTCCCTTTAGCTGCTCCCAGTAACACCAGTGCCCCTCTTAGCCACTCCCAGTGCTCTCAGTAACCCCTCCCAGTGCTCCCAGTTTGCTCAGTTTCGCCCGTTCCTCCCTCCCAGTGCTTCCAACTCCACCACAAGTGCTTCCAGTTCCTCTCCCAGAGCTTGCCCTTAGCCCTTACCAGTGTGCCCAGTCGAACCAGTAACCCTCCCAATCAAGCCCTATTAATGGATAGACCTCGTGTCCCTAAATCCCTATTGATGTTATTGGGGTAGACCTGGTTTCCTTTTCCATTCATTGATTTCAATGGGTAGATCTGGTGTCCTTTCCCTGCCATTAATTTCAATGGGTACACCTGATGTCAGAAAAAACCCATTCATTTCAGGGGATAGACCTGATGTCCCAAATATTTTGGGGTTAAAACCACCAATTTCAGGGTTGGAAATTCCCAATTTTTGGTGGGAAAATGCCCCAAATTTCGTTCTTTTTCCCCACAGGTGAACCTGGAGTGCCCAAAGCTGAGGGCAGCGCTGGACGGCTCCGCCCTGGCTGTTACTGTTAGGTCAGATGTGACATACACACACATGATCAGGATCCAAAATGGAAGAAGTTTTTATTCTGCATGTTCTCCAGCTTATACTCTTAACAAAGTGTGATCTTAAGGCATTGACTACATTACAATAACTTATATTCATTGGTGCAAAGCAATTAGCATCAATATAGCTGGCAAAAGTTTTACATAAGTTAATAAGGCACATATACACCTTTACTTATGCACGTAGTCTAACTTACAAAAATTTTCATGTATCTTTTTTAATCAGTTCCCATGCTGTGGTGGTTTTGACCAGCAAGTGAGTTTTCTGGAAGTTCAGGATAGAACCAATTGAAAGTCGTTACATCTCTGTGGACGTACAGAGTTTAAATATCAGGGAGATCAGGAGAAACTCCCTCTTTCCTTCTGGCCAAGACACAGGTAACACTCCCTAGGCAGCAGGGGACCCCGGGCCAGGCCCCGCTGCCCTCTGGGTGGCCGGGGCTGTGCCCGGCTGGGTCAGCCAAGCCTGGCCTGTGCCAGGGGGCTCCTTCCCCTGCCAGCCTCTGCAGGGAGGGAAAGAGAGAGAAAGCTGCAGCCCGGGGCAGTGTGGCAGCAGGTACTGTCCGGGCCGTGGCCTGGGCCCTGGTTTGCTGGTGCCACTGGCCCAGGGGAGGAGAAGATCTCTCCCCCACCACCACCCCTGGGCCCCAAGAAGCGACTCTGATGCTGGGTCTGCTTTGGATCGGAGCAGGGGTGGGGAAAGTGATCCATCAGCCCTTCCTGAGCCTGTTCCCCCCGTACCCCCCATCACCAGCGTGGGCCTTGCACTCTGACATCTGTGAGCTGCAGAGAGAGAAAGACCTTGGGCAGATTTAACCCTTTCCTGGCAACATGAAGCTTTCAGAACTCCAACCCTTTCCCAGAGGGAGAAAAGAAGACCAGAGTGATTTAAAATGTAGAGAGACAGCATGATACAGTCAGCAAAAGAACTGATAAAGGTTATCTGGAAGAAAGGATTGAGGAAGTGGACATTTTTGACTGGACTCTCTAGATGTGAACCATGGAGAAATGGACTATTTCTTGTAAAAGATTGATGCTGTTTTGGGGAATGCTGTTCTAGCTGAAGGTAATAGACTGATGTAATTGAGATTTCATTGAGCATGTTGTAGAGGAAGTTCCCCAGCTCCTGAAATAAAAAGAGGTCTCAGCTGTCTGAGACACAGATTTGGCCCTTTAGCTCTAGTAAAGGGAAGTCTCTTGAGAGAAAGAGAGAATTTTAACGATAGAAGAAGAGAATCTTTGTGAAAAACTAAAAAAAGCATTATTAAACAAGCACCCCAAACATGCTGAGAGGCCCATGAGTAGCCAAGAGAAAGGCTGCTCATGGGTGAGATGGCACAATCTGCAAATTTCCAGGCAGTTGCAGGTTTGTGACATTGGGAGCCACCAGACTGTTCCTTGTGGCAAATGTCTTCATGGACTCCAGAGAACTCCTCTGCCAAGGTGATGAAAGAATATGTTTAAATGGTTGAAACTGACTGAAAATCACAGTTTTGTCTATATTGGTTATGGGAAAGTGAAAAGTTTGTGGGAGAAAGGGAAGTGTTTTGAAAATTCAATTTCTTTTATTTCCCTTTATTCTTTAGAGTGTGTAAACAAACTGTCTTTGTATCTTTTAAAGTTCAGGCCTGTTACACTTTCTATTTTCTCCTAGTGCAACTATCACAGGACACCAGGTCTACTCAATTAAAGCCAATGGGGATTTAGGGACACCAGGGCTTTCCCTTAATAGGACTTGATCGGGAAGGGTTACTGGTTAAACTGGGAGCACAGGGAAAGGCAAAGGGGAAGCACTGGTGGGGAACTGGAAGCACTGGGAGGGAGGAAAGAGGGAAACTGGGCAAACTGGGTAAACTGGGAGGGGTTAATGGGAGGACTGGGAGGGCAAAGTAGTTAAACTGGGAGCTATTCCTAGGAGCACTGAAAGTGGCTAAGGGGGGCACTGGTTTTACTGGAAGCTGTGGGGCATTACTGGGAGCACTGGGAAGGGTTACTAGAGATTAATGGGGGTATACAAGACACCAGGTCTACCCATGCAAGTCAATAGGGATTTAGGGACACCAGGTTTACCCAGACAAAACAATGTGTTTCACAACCACCAGTTTGGTGGGGCTCAAAGATTTTTGGGGGTACCCAGGTTTACCTAGGTGACTTTTTGAGGGGTTCCCAGGTAATTTTTGGGGGTACTCAGGTGATTTGGGGGAGTACCCAGATGTATCCAGGTGATTTTTGGGGTAGCCAGGTGATTTTTTGGGGTTCCCAGGTGTATGCAGGTAGTTTTGGGGAGTGCCAGCATGATTTTTGGGGGGTTCCAGGTGATTTTTATGGGTTCTCAGGGGTCCCCATTCACCCTGATGGGCTCGGAGAAGATGACGGCCACTGTTGCATCCTCCCAGTCAGTATGGACGTAGATGACCCTCAGTGGCAGGGGGGCTGTGGGGGGATACTCCACATTCAGGGGTACCCCAACATTGAGGGGCACCCCAAAACTCCAGAGGTGGGCCCTGGGGATGGGAGGGAGCCCTGAGTTACCTCAGGAGAGGAGCAGTGCAGGTACACCCAGGCTTTGGTCCGTGGGGTCAGTAAAGACGGCGTTCTGCACCAGCTCCAGCTCTGGAGAGGGGCAAAGGGGGCACCCCAAAATCTCAGGGGGGCAGCCAGGGGACACCCCGAGATCTGAATGGGAGCACGCAGGTGTGTAGGGGCTCAGGTGTACCCATTGAACCCAATGGGGATTTTTAGGGACACAGGTCTACCCATTGAACTCAGTGGGGATTTGGGGTGAACAGATTTACCCATTGAAACCAAATGGGGTTTTTTAGAGACAAGAAGTTTTCCTATTAAAACCAATGGATATTTTTAGGGTCAACAGGTCTACCTCTTGATCCAATGAGGATTTAGGGACAATCAGTCTACCCATTGAAACAATGATTTAGGGACCACAGGTCTAGCCATTGAAACCAATGAGGATTTAGGGACATGGGGTCTACCCAATAAAATCAATAGGGATTTTTTGGAAACCATGTCTGTTAAGGACAATGGGGATTTGGGGAAACCAGGTCTACCCATTCAAGGCAATGGAGATTTAGGGACACCTGATTTACCTTATTAAAGTCAAAGGGAATTTTGGGACACCAGGTCTACCTACTAATGTGGGGAATTTAGAAAATTAGGTCCAGGCATTAATGGGAATTTAGGAACATCAGGTCTATCCATTAAGGACAATGGTGATTTGGGGTCATCAGGTCTACCCACTGAAGCCAATGGGCTCAGTGGGACACCAGGTCTACCCTTAGTGTGGAGAATTTAAGAAATCAGCTTCAGCCACTGATGTGAATAGGAATTTTGGGACATCAGGTCTAACTCCATTAAAGTCAATTAGAGGGATTTAGGACACCAGGTCTACCCATTGAAATGAATGGGTGTAGTAGCTAGGGAAAAGCTGCTGGAAGATCTCGAGCTGTACGGGTAGATAGGGTTACCTCTTCACATGTAAGTGATGCTTGCCTTACTCAGTTAAGCTTTGTTAAGTTAGTAAATCATATGTAGGTGATGACTTAGGCAGACAGATGTGACGCTGCCTGCGTAAGTTATAAAAACACCATGTAAGCAAAGAATAAACGCCATTTGCCATCCATCATATTGGTGTCAGTGAGCTTATGGCCAGAGCAACCCAGGGCGGGTCGCTGTGCCATTCCTGAACCAGGTCATCACGCCTCAGCAGAGACAACAAGTGGTGCCGAAACCCGTGAGACTTCAAATGCCGGAGTGGAAGACCCGAAGTCTGAGCGGGAAAGTCGAGGCCGGAATCGGAGCTGGGGACAGGAGTTGCCTGGATGGGTGAACGGTGGCCGAGACAGCTGGCCTAACCTCGGCGAGGAGGATGCTCCCGGACCAGCGAGGACGATGGAAGCTCTCGTGAAACTCGTATTGCAATTACATAAGCAGTGGGGGATAGATTGTAAGCCTGAAGATTTCACTTCCTAACGAGGTTACGAGGCTTGTGCAGATTGGGGTAATTGACCAGCTGGTGGATATACTCCACCCAGGTGTAGGACAAATACACTAAAGCTTTAGCCGAAGATGTAACGTCCTCTGGGAGCGGGAAAAGTCTAAAATCATGGGGCAAAGTCGTGCAAGCATTGCGAAAAGCCCTGCAAGAGCAGGAAACCTGGAAAGCAGCGCAGAGATGTCTGTTCGTTACTCCTAAAGTAGGAGTTGCAGCAACCATGCAGACATTAATCGAAAGCAGCTCTATCGAGTCTGCTGATCCATCAAAATGAGAGTGCATTTCGTCACCTCCAAATCTGCTAAATTCCGTCTCTGAACACTCTCCTGCCCCTGACTCCTCCTCGGAACAACATAAATCTGTGTGGGGTGAGTTGCTCGATGAGGCGAGAAATGCCTCTGACAAAAGTAGATCTCAAGAAATATGGGAAAAGCCGCCACCCTATGTGCCCCAAAGTGGTGCTGAGCAGCAAAATGAAGGGCGGAGCACATATGCCGCCAGCACTAGTGGGGGGAGTCGTCAGTCATTCTCACCGAAGGTAAACGTAAAGTAGAAGAAAGGCGGGAGGAGGTGAATTGCGGGTCTAACAACAGAGGAGGGGGGAGTGGTAACCAGGAACAGAGAGCCAACCAGGATGTTCGTTCAAAAGTACTGTCTTGTAAAGCAAGAGCCTCCGTAAGCAGGAGGCGGGGTGAACAGAGGGGAAAGGAACCTTCCACCCACAGGAGGAGCAGGCAGGGGCGGAGTTCAACAAAAAGGTACCGGAGCCCTGAAGCATCCAGTCAGTCGGCTTCCGCCTCTGACTCAGACACTAGCCAGGATGAATGGGGGAGTGACAGGTCTATTGCTGATTCAGACTCAGAAGTTGAGATAGCAAATAATAGTAGAACTGAAGGTCAACCCACTCACTTTTTAATTAAAGAGGGGCATGTAAAAGAAATCCCCCTTACAGATTGGAGAAAAATAAAGATTGCTTGCGCTGACTGGGCCCCACCAGCCACTTTAGCATTCCCAGTTCAAGTGACTGGTGCCGGTCCAGATGCACAAAGGACCTACTCACCAGTAAATCCCAAAGATATACAAACAATTGTTAAAGCAATTGCAGATAAAGGTATTTATTCTGCCATGGTTTCTACTCTTACTGACAGCATTTTTGGAGGTGATGATATGCTCCCATTTGATATTAAGCAAACATGCAGGTTGATTTTTAATGGGGCGGGAATGATCGTATTTAAACAAGAGTGGGAAGACAATTGTACAAAACAGCTAGCCCAAGCAGCTGGCCCAGACCATCCTTTGTGAAACTCCAGCCTACAGAGGCTCACAGGCATTGATGCAACTATGATTACTCCCCAGGCAGAAGCCCAACACTTACAAGCCGTGGAAATTGTGGCAACCACTCGTGCGGCCAGAGAGGCTATTTGTACAGCCTGCAGAATACCTGCTAAACCGGCACCCTGGTCCGCAGTAAGACAGGGTGAAAGTGAGAGCTTCACTCAATTTGTAGATCGCCTCCAAGCTGTAGTTGACTCTTCAGACTTGCCTGCCAAAGCCAAAGGCCCTGTTGTAGCAGAATGCATGCGGCAACAATACAATTTAGCCACAAAAGAAATTTTATGCTCGTTCCAGCAGGATCAAGAATTGCAACTGTGATTAAACATGTCACAAGCGAAGAACATTTAGCCCCAATTCAAGCAGCCGTTTGCACCGCAATAGCCAGTGTGATGACATGTGTTAAATGCAGACAAGCAGGTCATGTCGCAGAGAACTGTCCCAAAGCCAAAGACCCGCCGCCGTTTCCCCCTACACACCAAAACCAACCTAGAGGGCCGTGCTTTGCCTGCGGAAAGAAAGGGCATCTTGCCAGGGAGTGCAGAGCAAAGATTCAGGGAAACAGGAGGGGCAGGAGGCAGCCGGGCCGCACACAGCCTTCTCCCACATGGAAT
>JAJEOU010001415.1:0-27342 GCA_021534815.1 Acrocephalus arundinaceus
GTTTCCCATCCCCACCTTCCCATGTCTTCCGTTGTGATCACGCAGGAAAAACCCACAGGTCAGCTCTTTGGGGTGTACCCTCTCTCTAGCTGGGGAGTCATTGCACGGTCTGACTCTGGGGTCGTGAACTCGCACTGCTGCCATGATGAGAACTGTTCCCCTCATCTAATCCACTCATTTCTCTTTGAGGTCCCTTAACCACAGCAAGACGTGGGCCATTGATCACACTACCCATAATTTCTAAGCCTGTTTTGCAACAGAACCACTGGTCTCCTTGCTGGTATCAGGATTGATCATGTAATGGATTGAATGGAGTGTATTGGAGAAATGGGCCCTAAGTTGCCGGAGATCCCAGTATTTGCCTCTGGTGATCTGACTTTGACTTGTCAGCGGTAATTATCAAGTGTCCACCCCTATCCCAAATAGTTCCTCCATCTGGCACTATCCTCATCTTTTGGAATCCCCTACTCAATGGGTCTTCCAGCACTTTTTATGATGGCACTCCTGCATTCTTCTCTGTGGACAAATCTTTCCTTTACCATACTCTTAATAAGAAGCCACTCCCCAAGGGAAGGATAGCCCTTGCTCAATTACTCAGAATTCACCATCTGGTTCCTGGGTCAAGGGGTCCGAAATCCTTGCATCACCACTGTCAGGTTTGCACACCTGGTACCTATAAGGTCCCAGACCCAAAGTAACCAGCCTGTATAAGACTCACGTCCCCATTGTGCAGTATCTTTTTGCAGATTACAGAGATTTCACACGTCAGGGACTCAGTGATGATCTCAACCTCTGGCTCCCCTGCAGATTGTGAGGGCCCTCCTTTCTTATCCTTATTACCTGGGTGCTCTGATTTCATCTTGGACTTCTTGTTTCCACAGGGGCAACTGCTGCTGGCTGTGACTGCCCTTGTGGTTCAGCTGGAACCTGGACGGTTGTAACCTCTGTGGGTTCCACTGCTGCACTGTCAGACTCTCCCTTTTCAGGGCAGGGGAAGGGTTTCCCACCAGCTGGGGCTAATGAGGCCACCACTGAGGAAATGTTCTCCTTTAACATCTGGCCTGTCCCCTTCACCAGAACCCCCACCCAATCCGGGTGGTTCATTTCTGAGGTGGGCTGTGAGGCAGGGTCAGGCAGTGGGGCAGCATCCCTGTTCTGTGGGGCAGTGTCAGGCTCCATGGCAGTATCCCCTGTCTCTGAGGCAGGTGTCTTTGTGGTGATCCAAGTTGATCTCACCTTATCTCTGAAAGCTAATTAGGCTAGGACTATCAGTAACATTTGGTTAGTATCTAGAGGGAATTTAAACCCTTCAAAAGCTGGTGGGGTAGGCACAAAGAAGTGGTTGAAAGGCTGGGAGAAAACTTCCACCACTGGAATTTCCTCACAGAAAGTACAATTCTTAAAGTAAACCCAGAAACATACACTTAGTGTGTGATAGCCATGTATCCATGTGCCTGCCTTTCAGAGGAAGTTAAAAGTCCATGAATTCCTCCACCTTACTAACCCATTAAACAAACTGGATAACAGCCACAGTAGCCTCAGCTATAGGACCCATGTTTAGATAAGGGCCTGCAAATGGGAGAAATACAGCCATGACAACGTGCCACCCAAACCAAGATAAGCTAGACTACATGGTGTTACCTAATGAGGTTTCTATATCCAGCACACACAAAAGAAAATATTAGGTTTCTCAAGAACCATTATTCCTTTTTTCACCCTTCTTTTCTCAGTGCCCTCGAGCCCCACATTGGGTGCAAAAATCTACCTTGGTTGGACAGACAGG
Source organism: Acrocephalus arundinaceus (assembly GCA_021534815.1). Lineage (NCBI taxonomy): Eukaryota > Metazoa > Chordata > Aves > Passeriformes > Sylviidae > Acrocephalus > Acrocephalus arundinaceus. The sequence goes on from JAJEOU010001415.1 coordinate 1,784, forward strand.
GATCTGCTAGGGAGGGGCAGGGCCTCCCTTGGAATGGGGAATCCAAAACCCCTCCCTCCAAATTATTATAATTTAGAAAGTTAAAGGGCTCCCAGGCAGAGGTATGGGAATAGGAACAACAGTTCTTTACCAGTATGTATGACAAGGCAAACAAACAACAACTACACCATTAACAACAAAACAGAATCAGGAACCTCGAGGGCTTTGCTTCACAAAGCCCAGGGCAGCCTGATCTCGGTGCCCCTGCAGGACTCTGAGTGAAGCGTAGAATAAGGACTTGACAATTAGAAATTGTAAAGCAGGTATGTTTTATTTCCAGCTGGGACACACGGGGGGATATCTCCTCCAAACCGTGCGTACCCGGTCAAGACAAGGTCCAGGTTTAAATAGACATTGATCCCACAACCTTCATCTCCTCACCCGCCCATTCCTTGCCTTCTCTCACTTTGTATTCTAATTTACTGTCATGTCTCTTGGTGGTCATGAGTTGGGGTCTTGGGAGGAAGGCCAACATCTTCCTCAGGCTGATCTTCACTTCTGGGCAGGCACAGTGGAGGTTTGGCTATTTTTCAGGTCACTTTGCTCTTGCCAAAGATGAGGAGCTTGATTTTGCTTGATTAAAGCCACAAAGTTCTGCTTTATCCATTTTTGACAAATACCTAGGTCCCACTTTGCTGGGTTTTAACATTATATTCTTTACCTATATGACTTCTACTTAGTAAGTACCTAACAACCAAGCTTAATAGCTCATCTTCTATGTGTTCTCAGTACAAGATGTTTCTTTACTTCTACAATATCACAAGAAGCTGCTTCTAAAATCTTGTCTTTTTATATTCATAAACGTCCACATATCATGAGAACACTAAGCTGGAAGGGTGGAAAATCCCGGCCTGGTGGATGGGATATATCAGAAGCTCCGTGGGTGGTAGCTGCAACGGCAGGGATGTCCCGGCAGGGCAGGGCAGGGCAGGGAAGGGCAGGGCAGGGCAGGGCAGGGGTACAGCGTAGCCAAAAGCCTCAGAGCAGTTCCAAAGAGGCAGCAGCAGCGGGACAGGGCCGGCCCAGCTCCAGCAGGGCAGGGGGAGGCGAGCTCAGAATTCCTGGGCACACGGGCAGATGGTGGTAGATTTCCCAGGACCGGACTTGGTGGTGACAGTGAACTCGTCCCACAGCAAGCAGCAGCCTGGCCGTCCTCTCTCTGATGCCAAGAGCAAGAGACAGCAGAGCTGCCCCCAGCCCTGTCCTTTTTGTGCCCCCCAAACTCGTGTGATCTCCCCCCTCTTAGAGAAACTCCCAGAGACCCAAAGAAGTGTAGCCAGGTGCTACAAATCTTCTCATTTGGCCCCTTCGTTCTGCTTAAGCACCTGTAAGTACCCAGAAGTGAGTTTCCTAGCAGTTAATGGAAAAATTATAAGTAAAAAGAAAAAATTCCAACCCTGAACACACTGGCATCCAAACCCAGCAGTTGGGACAGTGCAGTGTCCATGGCCACAGCCCTTTGAAGTGGCCCAGTGCAGGCTGGGATGATGATGCACCCTCACTGCTGGCCCAGGGCAGGGCTGGAATGGTCTTGGTGGCACCTTGGGCTTGCACACACATGGGGAGTGTGTCTGTTTGAATGGGGAAACTCAGGAGTTTTAGGTTGATTCAAAAACAAAAGAAGAAAGTCCCTCTTTGGTTGTGTGCAGCCAGTTCTCCATGCAAAGCAAGGCCCTGGTGAGTGAGAAGAGACAGGATGGGGATGGGGAATGTGGAGCAAGGTTGTCCACACTGGCTCAGACCTCAAGGCACAGCTTCTCTGAGCAGGCCAGACCTCCTGAGGAGAGACCCTGGGTCAATATCAATCATTGAATGCTGCAATCACCTCTTGTGTAAGAAGAAAAGTAATAAAATGTGCCCTTTAAAATAGGAATACATATTTCCAAATAGTCTTTGAAATATTTCTCCATAACTGCAGCATGAAATTTTCTAATGAACTGCACCAGGCCAGAGGGAAATCAAGGCACAGCCATGGTTTGTCAGGACTTGCTTGATCCTAATGAGCCCCGTGGTGCATTTGGTGCTGAGCCTGGGAACCTTAGGGCCTGAGAGGAGATTGCACAAACCTTGCCAGGAGTCAAAGTCAGAGGAAACACCCAAAGTGTCTTGAAGAATTAATGGGTCCCACTATGGTCAATCCCCAACATAGGCTCCTCATGAGGTCTGTAGAGGAGATAACTGGAGGTCAGGATTGCACAAAAACCTCTCAGAGACTCAGCGTGGGATGGAAAATCCAAAGGAAAATCCAAAGTATCTTTAAAATCTTCAGTATCTAAAAGCATTACTGAGACTCTCTGTGTCAGTGCACAGCTCTCAAGGGACTCATTAAAGTCTATCCACTCACTGGAGGCCAGGATTCCAAAAAAATTCTCAAAGCTCAGTGGCAAAAAGAGGTGTTAAAATTAACCCTGAATACCTTGAAGTATTAATAAACCCCACTGAGTGTTTTTACTGTCTGAGAATCCCAAGGGACTCGTTAAAGAAGATAATTGGGGGCCAGGATTGCACAAACCTCTCAGAGACTCCAAGGCAAAAGCCAAACCCAAAGTCCTCGGAAAAACCTGCAGTCCCTGGCAGCATGAAGGAGCCCCCCAGGGCCATTGCTGACCACAGCTCCTTCCCCAGGGACTCCTTCCAGCACATCCTGGAGGCCACTGGCATGGGAGGGGGATGCTGAGGGCAGCACAAGGGGCTGACAGTGCCCAGCCTTGCTGGGGCTGTGCCAGGAGGCCCCAGGGCCTCAGGACAAGGGGTCTCCTCAGTGCCCTTGGTGGCACAGAGGCTGCTGTGGCCCAGGGCACCCAGACTTGGCTTCTCTTTGTCCCCACCTGTCATCACTGCCTGCAGTTCTCTGCTCTGCCTGGGGCCTGGGGACACTTTCTGTGTCGTGTCCCTCAGTGGGACCCATTAAAACTTCCAGAAACTTTGGAGTTGGCTTCTGCCTTGGAGTTCCTGAGAGGTTTCTTCAGCTCCCTCTCAGGGACTGATGTTCAGGGCCTGAGCACAAAGCCCTGAGAGGGTCATTAAAATCCTTGTGCTGTGTCTGTGCTGCTGAGCTGGGCTGAACTCATCATCCAGAGGGAGATCCTGGTAACCAAGAAAAGCTTAAAAAGACATTTCTCTGGATGAGCAGCTCTTCTGCCAGCCCAGCAGGGCTGGGGCACTGCCTGCAGCCACCCCGGGCACAGCACACAGGCACAGAGAGCTTCAATCACTCAGGGCTGGGAAGGTGCTGAGAAGGGACTGGGGGAGAATCACTGCCAGCCCTTGGCACAGGAACCTCTGGCTGCAGGACAATGCAGCTGCAGCTCCTGCAGTGATCTCCTCAAGCTGCATCATCCCAATGCCTACAGACTGTGTGAGTACATTCTCTGATGATCTCTTGTGTAGAGCAGTCAGGGGTGCTCAGGGCTGTGGTGCAGAGCAGGGTCCTGCAGCCCAGGGCGCTGTGCTGGCCCAGGGACTCTGCTGCCTGCCAGGGACAGCTCTCAGCCAGCCCTGGGAGCTGCTGCCAGCACTGGGGGACAAGATCTGGGTGGAAGGAGACAGCTGGTAAGGCATGGAAGTGTTCTCCTTATGTGGTGAGGATGTTGCATTGTTCAGGAGAGCTCCCAGCATGAGATTTAACAGCAGACCATTTCCAAGGAGATTATACAGGGAGCACAGCAAGACAGGAGCTGCATAAAAGGGGAAATGCTGCTTTTATAATCTACTGCTCTGTGTTGACTGGGTGGGAAATTGCACATAGATATTCATCTCTCAGTTCAGGTTGAGAAAAATAAAACAGTTTTCTCTCAGATCCTAATTAACCAGGCAGTGACAGAAATCAGCACAGGGTCCCTTGCAGGCAGCATCAGTGTTGCTTTTCCAGTCTCCTCAGGGTTGCTCTTACATTGCCATCAGAGCCTGCAGAGCCAGAGCTTTCCCTGGGCAGTGCCTGAGCTGGGAGGGGTCTGCAGGGCAGAGCTGAGCCCCCAGGGCTGGGCTGGGCTGGGCTCGGGCAGGGCCCAGCCCTGGGCACAGGGAAGCAGCTGCAGGCAGGGACAGCTGCAGGCAGCAGAGCCCTGGGCAGGCAGGGAGGGGGAGCTGCTGCTGAAATGCCCTGGCAGGGGGATTAAGGCAGCTCTGGTCCATCCCCTGCACTGCAGATTTCTTCCCCAGCACAAGCCCCTGATCTCCTGCACCACCAAGCAGAGCCTTTGCCTCAAAGGCCATGGGGTCAGTGGAAGGAGGTGCCTCCCCGGCAGATCCCCTTGATGACGGGACACTCCCTGTTCCCATCTGATGTCCCTGCACAGCCTCCAGAGCAGTGTTGGGGAATTTCTCCTTTTTCCCTCCTCTTGCTGCTGCCTTTGTTGGCAGCTCAGGCGGGAGCTCTGGGCAATGAGTCTGCAGGACTCTCTGTTCCTCCTCAGGGAAGCCCTGGGTGCCATCGCCCTCCAGCCCCCAAAGGTGACAGCCCTGGGCAGCTGAGAGCAGGGCTGATGGACAGACTGCCTGTCCCACCCTGCACCAAGGGATGATCTCTCTTCCTCACAGAAACCATGAGGTGTCTCTCAGACACAAGTGGAAATGTCAAGGATCTCTGCCTTAAAAATTCCACTGCCTGTGCTGGGGAAAGTAGAAGCAAATAACCAAAACAACATCCCCAGAGCTCTGCTCTGCAGTCAGATGAATTGAGAATGATTTTAATCAAACATCACTCCTAGCTCCTATTTACTTGTTGTTGTAGGGAAACACTGATTCCTCCAGCACATCAGGAGGGCCCCATGCTCCTTGGAGATTTCTAAGCCAGCTCTCACCACAGTAAATGAAATGACCCAGAAATAGTTTTGTGTGCTGGAGATGATTTGGGGAGATTTACATGAGGATAGGTATAGATTTTATTCTGAGACATCAACAGTAATGTGTCACTGCCTTTTCCTTCTCAGACAGGTGCTGAAACCCAGGGGGACCTCATGACCAACAGCAGCTCCATCAGCCACTTCCTCCTGCTGGCATTGGCAGACACGCGGCAGCTGCAGCTCCTGCACTTCTGCCTCTTCCTGGGCATCTCCCTGGCTGCCCTCCTGGGCAACGGCCTCATCATCAGCGCCGTAGCCTGCGGCCACCTCCTGCACAGCCCCATGTTCTTCTTCCTGCTCAACCTGGCCCTCACCGACCTGGGCTCCATCTGCACCACTGTCCCCAAAGCCATGCACAATTCCCTCTGGGACACCACCACCATCTCCTATGCAGGATGTGCAGCACAGCTCTTTTTCTTTTTGTTGTTCATGTCAGCAGAGTATTTCCTGCTGACTGTCATGTGCTATGACCGCTACGTGTCCATCTGCAAACCCCTGCACTACGAGTCCCTCCTGGGCAGCCGAGCTTGTGCCCACATGGCAGCAGCTGCCTGGGCCAGTGGCTTTCTCAATGCTCTCATGCACACAGCCAATACATTTTCCCTGCCCCTGTGCCATGGCAATGCCCTGGGCCAGTTCTTCTGTGAAATTCCCCAGATCCTCAAACTGTCCTGCTCATACTCCACCCTCAAGGAACTTGGGCTTCTTATGTTTTCCATCTGTTTAGGACTTGGTTGTTTTATGTTCATTGTTTTCTCCTATGTGCAGATCTTCAGGGCTGTGCTGAGGATCCCCTCGGAGCAGGGACGGCACAAAGCCTTTTCCACCTGCCTGCCTCACCTGACCGTGCTCTCCCTGTTCATCAGCACTATCATATTTGCTCACCTGAAGCCGCCCTCCATCTCCTCCCCATCCCTGGATCTGGCCCTGTCAGTTCTGTACTCGGTGGTGCCTCCAGCCCTGAACCCCCTCATCTACAGCCTGAGGAACCAGGAGCTCAAGGCTGCAGTGAGGACACTGATGACTGGATGCCTTAAAAAAAAAAATGAACTGCAGGCCAATTTCTGCAAATCACTTGAAAGAAAAGCCATATTTGATACTTCATAATTGTTAATTTGGAGGTTATATTTATTTGTTTTTTAGTTTTTTAAATCTTGTTTTCAAATAAATGTCATTGTTTGTGCCATTTCTTATTCTGTTCACTTTGCATCCCCTGTGGCCACAGATATTGCCAATGAGGAGCTGCACTCTTGTTGGCTTTAAAGGAACTCAAGGATCTCCCTTTAACCAAGTTTTCTGCATAGATGCCCCTTTGGTTCCCTTCTCTGCAGCTGCAGCAGCAATGTCTGTGTGCAGAGCTGGGGGCAGATCAGTGCTGGCACAGCAGCTGTGCCCAGCAGCAGCAGCAGCCCTTGGTGTTGCCAGTGCTGCTGCCGTGGCCCTGCCCCGCTGCCCTGCTGGCCCTGGTGTTGCTGTAGGGCCTGAGTGCTCTCGGGGCTGGGCACATTGCTGGGGGTGGCAGTGCCGGGGCTGCAGCAGGGACAGGCCATGGGCACTGCTGGGGCAGCGCTGACGCCTCAGGCCAGGGCCTGGGGGCTGCAGGCTCCTTGCCCAGGCTCTCTCCAGAACACTTTGCCCAGGCCAATGCTGAGCACAGAAAAGCCCCGGGAGCAGCCCCAGGCTGGCTGTGGGCAGGCTGGGGGCAAACAGCATGGCTGGGGCTCTGCAAGGTGCCTGGGGGAGACAAGGGTAAGGAGCAGCAGAGCAGGGGCTGATCCATCCCCACTGCGCTGGACACCCCAGGGCAGCGTCCCACAGCGTCCTCATGCACCTGCCAACAACATCCCCCCTCTGCAGCCCTGGCCTCTCCCCCAGCTCACACAGGTGCCGCATCCTTGCAGGCACAGACACGGCAGCACTGCCTCAGGAGCCCCTGTTTGCACTGCCCAGAGCAGGCGTCAGCACCCCCATGGTGTTGGTGTGGGAAGATGAAACTGAGGGAGCACAAATGCCATCGGCCCCTGGGGCCAGGAGGGCTGGGGGACAGCAGGGAAACCCCTCAGGTTTGTGGTGGCCTCTGAAGTCACACAGAAAGTTTGTTCCCATCAGCTGGGAGTTTCCTGTGCCACTGCAGACGTTGTTGCTCAGAGCCAGGGCTGCCTGGCAGCCACCCCCAAACTGCCCTCACCATTTCCTTTGCTTCACCTTGGCTTTCTTTACTCTTACTGCTGCAAATTTCTTCTTGTTGCCCAGCCCTGTTCCCTCCCCTGCAAACAGCCCATCTCTGTTTGCCTTTTCCTCTCTGGCCCCACTCCCCATTTCAGTTCCTGACTTGGCACCGTTGGATTGTCCCTTGTGGAGCAGGATCATCCTCCAAGTGCTTCAGGAATTCTCTGCAGGCTCCTGCAGTGCCTCGTGCTGCTCCCTTGCCAGAGGCACCCCAGGCCAGGGGGCACATCTGGGCTGGTGTGTCTGGCTGTGGGGCTCCCTGTTCTGGGCAAGGAGGAGGAGCTGCAGAGGCTCTGCAGGACTGACTGGATGGGCTTGGGGGCTGTGAGGAGAAGCTGAGGGACCTGGGCTCCTTGGCCTTTTGAAAAGGAGGCCCAGGGCTCATCCTGCAACTGCTGCAAGGGTGGTTTCAGAGAATCCCAGAATCAGCAAGGTTGCAAAAGGCCTTGGACATCATCAAGTCCAACCTGTGCCCTGACACTGCCTTGTATCCCCTGAGCCTCCTCAAGGATAAACAACCCCACCTCCCTCTGCCATTCCTCACAGGACTTGTGCTCCAGACCCCTCATGAGTGGGTGTACCACATCCCCTAAAATGCACCAGCTGCAGGCAATGTGGAGAGGCACAATGCACCGTTAAAAACCACCTTGAGAGCACCAGGTGGGGGATCTTTCAAAAATTGGGAGCGGCATTTAGCAAAGGCCACCTGGTTGGTCAACACCCAAGGCTCCACCAACAGGGCAGGCCCTGCCCAGTCTGAGCTCCTGCTCAGAGATATAACAGACGGATATAAAGTCCCTGTGGTACATGTCAGAGATTTGTTAGGGAAGACAGTTTGGATCAATCCTGCCTCGGGTACAGACAAACCCATCCCTGGGCTTGTCTTTGCTCAGGGTCCAGGTTGCACATGGGGGATAATGCAGAAAGATGGAACAACACGATGTGTACCTGAGAGAGATCTGATTGTTGGGTGAGAACCATGTGTAAATATCACTGCTGAATGTCACTGCCACTGTCTGTATATAACTGTACACTGTGTATATAGATGTATGTGTAATGTATGTGTGTGTAGAGTTAGAATATATATTAGTTTTGGCAGTAACCTGACAATATGGGGATAAGGGGTGGCATGTCCTGGGGTGATTTTTTGATGCTTGTATCCCCAACCATCTGTTCTGTTGATGTTGGATATAAAGTTCTGTACCTCTCTTGTTCCGAGAGCGAAGGGGGAGAAAGAAGAAGTGCAGAGTTTGTTTGCAGAAAACAGCATTCAATCCTATACATTCCACTCCTAGACTGTGTTCATCTGAAGCACGGACAGAGATCTCCTGTGCTTTTAGTTAGTTTAGCTAGCTGAGGCAGAGAAGCTCCATGGACTGTTTTTTTTTCCTTTTTCTTGGGACTGTGTAAACCTGCTCTGGACTGAAAAACCCAGAAGAGCACTGGGAGCTCGCAGCTGTGGACCACCAGGGCCCAGGACAGCATTTTCCAGCACCAGAGGGACTGATAAGAGATTGAGCCACCGAGTTTCACCCACAACAAGGACTTCCTGAATTTTGCCATCTCTCTTTGGAGCAGCGAGAGGTTTTGTTGTTTCACGTTATTAATTTTTTGTGCTTGTGGGCACTTTGTTTGTAAAAGAAATAGTTTTTTCCACTTTTCTGTGAGGAAGTTCTTTCCCAGACCAGTAGGGAGAGAGGCCGTTTGGATTTGGTTCCCAGAGGGACCCTATTCAGGGGGTTTCTCCCAAATTTGCCTTAAAGCAGAACACAGCTCTACTAAACACAAATCATCAGCTTTGATAGCAATGGGATTCTAAGTCACTCTGACTAAATTCAAATGGGCTGATTCAAGTATACTGCAAATTGCTCTAAATTAGATATTCCTCCTGGCTACTATCAGGAAGCAATGTTCTCTCTGCAAAACTGGGGTTTTAGTTCTTTTAAAGCTCTGAAATGGAAAATTAGGAAATAGCCAGTGATGCCTTTGCCCTTGCTGCTGCTAACACACCAATGGATTTTCTTTCAGCCTACTCAGCTGGCCCTCTACACTCTACTGCCACAGGCCAAGCTCACAGCTTGTTCCACAATTCTTAAACACCACAAACATCAAATGTTTCTTGCTCACTCACCTCAGGATCGGCACCTCTGAGTACACGGGTCAAGTGACCTGCTGTGGGCAAAGGAAATGAAGCCGATTCTTGTAGAAAACTGGAAAGAACCCTAGCATTTTTAGAAGGTCTTCCAAGAAGGTCTCCCACTCCACATTTTTAAAGTTGTTTCGCTTGACCCAGCAAACTGAGGAAATGACAGACTCTGCTGCCACAGACTCTTCCATGGAGGGAACACAACCGCTGCAGGTTCCCTTGCAAATGCTGCCTGCAGAGCCCTGGCTACAAACACCTCCTTTTGAGCTGAACATGTTGACAGGAGCTTTAGCCAAGTGGCATCCAAATGGTCTTTCTGTTTCCAAATCAAGTCAGTCACTAAGAAAGAGCAGGAAGACATGCAAAAGCCAGCTTAGGTTACACCCAGGGAAAACCTCTACTTATGTGCCAGGTTAGTCAGGTAAAAGCAATTACTGAAAAAAAAAAAAGAAAAAAGAGAGAGAAAGAGATAAATGAAATATAAATTATATATAAATAAAATATTAAAAATTTTATTTTTTTAAAAAAAGATTAAACAGAGTAAACTGCAGCATGAGTTGCTCAATCCTTGTGGCACTGCTGTGCAAGTTTGCAGACTGTGCTCTAATACAAGAAAAAACCAGGCTCCTGTCAGTGTGCAGCTGCCCACTGACAAAAGCCTCAAGCAGGAGGATGCTCCTGCACTGAGCAAGCCCAAGAGCTGCTCTGCCACTGAGGCTTCCATGCACCAAGGCAACCTTGTGATGTCACCACGACAGCGTGGCAGCCGTGCCCTGACATCACAAAGCAAACGCTCTGTGTTGGTCTGTGAATTTTTGCAGATGGACAGAGTGATGTTTGTTGGTGTCAGGGGCCGGGGTGGGGGCGGCTGGCTCTCTCCCTGGCCACGCTGGTCAGGAGTGGCCGTTTCCCAGACTGCAAGCAGTGCAAGTAAGGGTAGAGAGCAGAGCTGTTTCCTGCTCTCTAGATCCTCTATATCCTCCATGTCTAGGTACCAAGCAAAGGTCTCAGAGAAGGCTCTCTCTTACAGAGGTCTTTGTTCCTCCAGGTGTTACAGGAGAGAGAGAGCGAGCAGGGTCCTGTGCTTAACATTTAAAGCAGGGGGCAGAGGGGTGGGGCAGGTGGGTGATTGGCCCCAGGTTAACACAGGGCAGGGTCAGGAAATGGGACAAAGGGATGGGGGAGGGGAAAATTTGGGGTAAAACAGACATCAGGCACTGGGGGGTGGGGAGGTAACAGGAGCAAACCATAACTTATCAAACCTCTGAAAAACCCACCACCACATCTCCCTCTTGTCTTTTTAATTTTGAAGGGAAGGAGGGAGGAGACAAACTCCTTAAGCTGCTGTCTCTGGTCTCTTCCACCATCTCTCAACAGCAGCCACAGTTACATCGGAAGGGGCCGTTGTTATGACTCCTTTTAGATTCCTAAAGGCTCTGTAAATAAAATGACAACCAGAACAGCCAGTAAGACATCCTTTACAAATGATGACATTCTCCCTGGCAACCCTCAGTCTTTAGAGATGCTCTCCAGCCAGTCTCCTGCTCCTCACTTGATTTCCTCCATCATGCCTTTCATTTTCTGCATGGAGTTCTGGATGCTCTGGATTTTGCTGGATAGGTTGAAGCAAAGTATCCTTTGAGTGTATTCCCATTCCTGTCCCTGTAGTACTGACTGAGTCAGAAGCAACAGCAAACACAGGAGTTCTGGCCTCATCTTGGGGTCAGGAGGATGCTCTGAAAAGAAATGTAAAAAGAACATCCACAGGTAAGCACAGTTTAACACAATCTATTTAAGGCACTGAGTTAAGGATAACACGGGGTTTGGGTTCCCCACTTCCTTTGCGTTGTTTCCTAGAAGAAGCAATTGCCACGTCATCAGGTCAGGAAGGTGGAATTGGGGCCACATTCTGGGCCTTCTTTTCCCTGGGTGGAACAAAGGGTTTGACCCATTTTTGTGTAACCCATTTCAGACCTGTGGGGGTGGATATGCAGGCGTATCCTCAGCCCCAAGTGACCAAATCAAAAGGCCCCTGGACCTTCCAAGTCTCAGGGTCCTTCACCAGGACCAGCGGTTTCTCCTCAAACTTCAACCAATGATTTTGATTGAAGTGCCTAGCTACGAGTGGATTAAGGATTTCAAATGAACAGTTAAGGAAGTTCCTGGTAAACAGAGCTTTACCAAGTTGTCGTTGTGGACTGTTTACCCTGACATCTCCTCTCTGCTGTCCCAAGGTCTTCTTCAATGTCTGGTGAGTTCTTTCTATCACTGCCTGGCCAGTGGGGGAGGACGGGATCCCCTTGTTATGTTTCACCCCCCATTCTTGCAGGAAACCATCAAATTCCTTGGAAACATAAGCTCGACCATGATCAGTTTTGATCTCTTTGGGGATCCCCAGTGTGGAGAAGGCCTGCCCAAGGTGTTTCTGTGCATCGCTGGTCTTCTCCCTAGTGTGGGCTGAGGCATAAACAGCACCAGAGAAGGTATCAACGGACACATGAACATATTTGAACCTTCCAAACTCGGGAATGTGTGTGACATCTATCTGCCACAGCTCACAACTGCCAAGCCCTCTGGGGTTGACCCCTGATCCCAGCCAGGGTAAGGAAAACTTTTGGCAGCTTGGGCATGTGTCTATGATTGCCTTGGCTTGGTCCTGCCTTACGTGGAATTGGTGCACCAGGCCTGGGACATTCTGATGGAATTGCTGATGGCTGAGTTTGGCCTGCTGGAAAATGTTAGGTAGGCCACCCAGCTGCACAGGAGCAGCTGGGGCATCTGCTCTGCGGTTACCCTTGGAGATGAAACCAGGAAGGTCAGTGTGTGATCTCACATGCATAACGTAGTAAGGATGCTCTCTGTGGGAGACTCGGTGTGTCAGCTCTGAGAGCAGCTTGAAAATGGCCGGATTTGAGACTTCTTTGGAAACTGAATTCTCTGCTCTGGACACTATCCCTGCTGCATATGCCGAATCAGTAATCAAATTAATGGATTCTGAAAACTTCTCAAAAGCCCTGACGACTGCGGCCAACTCAGCCACCTGAGGTGAACCTTTGACTACCTCGATATCAGCCTCCCACTGCTGAGTCTGAGGGTCCTTCCAAGTCACCACTGACTTGTGTGACCCTCCGGATGCGTCAGTAAAAACTGTCAGAGCTTTGAGCTTTTTCCTGCTGCAACTCAAATCCCACAGTGGCCAAAGCAGTGATAGTCTTATCCAGAATTTGTGTAAGTCCATTGTCACTGGGGGCACACACAAGCACATCATCCATATAATGAAGGATGACGGCCTCTCCAGCCTTGGCACACACCAGGGACAGTACTTTGGCCACGCACCAGTGGCAAATACTTGGTGACTTTTTTAACCCTTGCAGAAAAACTCTCCAGCGCTTCATGAGCTCCTCTGTGCTGATGGAAGGCACAGAGAATGCAAACTGCGGGGCATTGGCTGGATCTAGGGGAATCTGGAAAAAAACATCTTTTATATCAATGACAGCCAAATTCCAATTTTGGGGAAGCATTGAAGGGGATGGCATACCCGGCTGAAGAGACCCCATGCCCTCAATGACCTCATCAATTTTTCGCAAATTGTGGAGGAGGTTCCACCTGTCCTACCCCGGCTGTTTGATCACAAACACCAGAGAATTCCAGGGACTGTTAGTTTCCACAGTGTGACCTTTAGCCAATTGTTCCTTCATGAGTTGAGTGCCTTCAATTTCTGTTTATTCAGCCGCCACTGATCCTCCAAAATTGGGGTATCCATCAGCCAGTTTAGTTTCTGGAAGGTGCGCTCCTCAGTGAAGGCAATTAAAAATCTTTTGGGTTTTTTTTGATTTCTAGTTGAACTCCCCACTGGGACATGGCGTCTCTTCCCCACAAGGTAAATTTTGAATCTAGAACAAACAGAGAAGCCAATTGCCCATCTGGTCCCTCAATTTGCACAGTGGTCTTGGATTGTTTTGCCAATTGTGTTCCCCCTATACCTGTAACCTTACCAGTCACGGGTTGCAACTCCCAATGTGATGCCCACTTGTGTGGTGGTATGACTGTCACATCTGATCCTGTGTCCATCATTCTCTGGAGCTGGATGAAATCCTCCTCCCTCTTGAGCCCACACCAAATTATGGGTTTGTTCTCTCCCACCATTTCTGTCCAATAGACTGAAAGGTCCAGACCATCCTAGGGCAGTTTGGGCAGTGGTATGGCCTGGGCAATGACTCGGCCCTTTGGTAGGAAGAGGGGAGGATGGACACAACGTGCCAAGAGAGCTCGTTGCTCCGGATCTGATGGCAAAAGTGCTGGACTAATCTTGATCTCAGAGGGAGTGTGCTTAGAATCCCTGATAACAAGGCACTTACTATCAGTCTGCTGTAGGTTGGTCACGTGTCCAGGGTCAACAGTGACCACTTGCCAGTCTGGTGTGTTGAAAGGCACACCTGTTGTTAACTCAAGCCTAAATGGCTTCCATATCCTCTTGGTTGTTCCCAACCCTGAGGGTTCCTTAGGGTCCCATACCTTCCCAGAATTGGGTTGCCCCACAACCCCGACAACCCGGTGACCTGTCCCATTTTCTCATCACGTGGGAGAAGCTCACACTCCTCCCCTCATTTTTTGGAACTGGAATGTTCCCTTTCTCCCCCTCCCCCACTGCTCCCACCAGTGTGTGTGATGTTTTATTCTTAAAGGGACAAAAGCACATCACATGTCCTTCCCCCGCCACTGGAAACATCTGACCCTCCCAGGCACTGGTGGTCCAGCTGGAATGGTGGCTGGTGCTGCAATCTGGCCTCTGAGCCCAGACCCTTTCCGCTGTTCATCTGGGTCCCTTATGGCTCACTTGGTGCAGGTCTCAATGAGGAGGTCCAGGGTTGGAGGTGGAGCAACCAGAAGCCTGGAGATGATCCTCTTGTAGACATCACTGGCATTGCTTTGTGCCACTTCCAGGATCATCTTCTGTTGCAACTCCAGGTCCTCTCTCTGGTTTTCCACCACTGCATGAAGTCTATCTATAAAATCTAGGAATGGCTCAGAAGGGGATTGTTTAATTGAGATAGAACTCTGCCGAGGATCTTTAGTGGGCATGATCTGAAATGCCCTTTTGGCAGCATCCTTCACATGATTTAACACAGGAGTGGTTACTGGGTTACACTGGGTTTTACTGGTTTATACTGGGATGGGGTGATGGGGGTTACTGGGTTATACTGGGATATACTGGGTCAGAGCAGCATATGAGTTAGTGCCCCGAGCTGGCAGGGATGACTTGATGGCCCACTTTGGGTTATACTGGTTTATACTGGGATGGGATGTTGGGGGCTTTGGGTTATACTGGTTTGTACTGGGTTATATTGGTTTGCAATTGGCTGGGGTGCTGGAAGTTACTGGGTTTTACTGGATTACACTGGTTTGCACTGGTTTATACTAATTTGTACAGGGATGTCATGCTGAGGGCATTGGTTTATACTGGGTTATACTGGGATGTACTGGGTTATATTGGGATGTACTGGTTTATACTGGGATGGGGCTTGGGACCTACTGTGAGTGACTTCAGGTTGTGCTGGCCTTACTGGTTTATTCTGGAAGCTGCCCCCACAGGGGTCAGGGGTTTGGGGGTGGCTCCCAGTGTTTACTGGTTTATACTGGTGCCCTCCCAGTCCACGCCTGGGACCACTGGCAGGCACTGGTGGCAAGGCAGGACCCTGAGGTCAAGATGGCCTTTGCAGGAGCCCTGCTGAGCCACGCCTTCTCCACCTTCTCAGCCTGGCACCACTGGCTGCAGCTCCTGGCTCCCACCAGGAACTGCAGGAAGGGCGAGGTCGGGATTCTGCCCCCCAAAAGGCTGAAAGAAGGTAAAAAATTTCCCCGGAAAAATTCCCAGAATTTTTGTTGGATCCTATCCCAAAAATTCTCCAGTCCCTTGATTGAAATTGAACTCTCTTGGATTGGATGAATAGACCATGTGTCTGAAAAATTCCCATTGAATTCAATGGGTAGACCTGGTGTCCCTAAATCGCCATTGACCTTAATGAATAGACCTGGTGTCCCCAAATCCCCATTCACTTCAGTGATAGACCTGATGTCCTGACAGTCATTAACGGATAGACCTGGTGTCCCCAGATCACCATTTCCATTGATGGGTAGACCTGTTTTCCTGAAATCTCCATTCCTTTTAATGGACAGACTTGGTGTCCTAAATCCCCCAGTTGATATTAATGGGGGTAGACCTGATGTCCCAAATGTCCCATTCACATCAATGGCAGTACCTGATTTCCTAAACTCCCCACATTAAGGGGTCAACCCAGTGTCCCACTGAGCCCATGGGTTTCAGTGGGTAGACCTGATGACCCCAAATCCCCATTGTCCCTAATGGCTAGACCTGTTGTTCCTAAAATCCCCGTTGTTTATAATGGATAGACCTGGTGTCCCTCAATCCCCATTGGTTTCAACGGGTAGACTTGATGTCCCTATTTTCCCAATAATGCCTGGAGCCAATTTTCTAAATTCCCCACATTAGTGGCTAGACCAGGTGTCCCAAAATTCCCTTTGACTTTAATAAGGTATATCTGGTGTCCCTAAATCTCCATTACCTTGAATGGTTAGGCCTGGTTTCCCTAAATCTCCATTTCCTTGAATGGTTAGGCCTGGTTTCCCAATATCCCCATTGCCCTTAGTAGGCATGATTTCCAAAAAATCCCTGTTGATTTTATTGGGTAGACCCCATGTCCTTAAATCCCCATTGGTTTCAATGGCTAGACCTGTTGTCCCTAAACATAATTGATTTCAATGGGTAGACTTGTTGTCCCTAAGTCCTCATTGGATCAAGAGGTTGGACCTGTTGACCAAAAAAATCTCCATTGGTTTTAATGGTTAAACCTCTTGTCTCTAACAATCCCCATTGGGTTTCAATGGGTAAATCTGTTAACCCCAAATCCCCACTGAGTTCAGTGGGTAGACCTGGTGTCCCTAAAAATTCCCATGGGTTTCAAGGGGTACACCTGAGCCCCCACATACCAGGGTGCCCCCATTCAGATCTTGGGGTGTCCCCTGGCTGCCTCCCTGAGATTTTGGGGTGCCCCCTTTGCCCCTCCCCAGAGCTGGAGCTGGTGCAGAACGCCGTCTTCACCGACCTCACAGACCAAAGCACCTGGGTGTACTTGCACTGCATCCTCTCCTGAGGTAACTCGGGGCTCCCTCCCATCCCCGAGGCCCTCTCCTGGAGTTTTGGGGTGCCCCCGTGAATGTTGGGAAGTCTCCCCACAGCCTCCCCGCCGCTGAGGGTCATCTACATCCACATTGACTGGGAGGACAATGGTGGCCGTCATTTTCTCTCAGCCCATCAGGGTGAGTGGGGACCTCTGGGAACCCCAAAAAATCACCTGGATCCCCCCTAAATCACCCTGGTACCCGCCAAAACCACCTCGATACACCTGGGAACCCCAAAAAATTCACCTGGGTACTCCAAAAATCACCTGGATACATCTGGGTAGTCCCCCAAATAACCTGAGTACACCCAAAAATTACCTGGGAACCCCTGAAAAGTCACCTGGATACATCTGGGTAGTCCCAAAAATCTTCGGGCCCCACCAAACTGGTGGCTGTGAAACCCGTTGCTTTTGTCTGCTGGGTAGACCTAATGTCCCTAAATCCTGATTGACTTTAATGGATAGACCTGGTGTCTCATCAGCCACTCCCAGTGCTCCCAGTAATGCCAGTGCCCACCCTTAGCCACCTCCAGTGTTCCAAGGAATAGCTCCCAGTTTGACTAGTCTGGCCTCCCTTTCCTCCCAGTAACCCCTCCCAGTGCTCCCAGTTTGCCCAGTTTCCCCCTTTCCTCCCTCCCAGTACTTCCAGTTTCCCACCAATGCTTCCAGTTCCCCACCAGTGCTTCCCCTTAGCCTTTCCCAGTGCTCCCAGTTTAACCAGTAACCCTTCCCAATCAAGCCCTTTTAATGGACAGCCCTGGTGTCCCTAAATCCCCATTGACTTTAACTGGGTAGACCTGGTGTCCTGTGATAGTTGGACTAGGACATAATAAAAAGTAAAACAGGCCTGAACTTTAAAAGTTACAAAGATAGTTTATTTATACACTCTAAAGAATAAAGGCAAAAAAAAATAAATTGAAACTTCATAGCTCTTCCCTTTCTCCCACAAACTGTTCACTTTCCCATAACCAACACAGAGAGACAAAACTGTGATTTCCAGTCAGTTTCAACAATTTAAACATTATCTTTCATCACCTTGGGAGAGGAGTCTCTCTGGAGTCCATGAAAATATTCGCCACAAGAAACAGTCTGGTGGCTCCCAATGTCACAAACCTGCAAGTGCCTGGAATTTTGCAGATTGTGCCATCTCACCCATGAGCAGCCTTTCCCTGGCTATTCATGGACCTCTCAGCATATCTGGGGTATTTGTTTAAGAATTCTTTTTTTAGTATTTCACAAAGATCCTCTTCTTCTATCTTTAAAATCGTCTCTCTCTCAAGAGACCTCCTTTTACTAGAGCTAAAGGGCCAAATCTGTGTCTCAGACAGCTGAGACCTCTTTTTATCTCAGGAGCTGGGGAACTTACTCTACAACATTCTCAATGAAATCTCAATTATATCAGTCTATTACCTTCAGCTGGAACAGCATTACCCCAAAACAGCATCAGTTGATTACAAGGATAGTCCATTTCTCCATGGTTTCCATCTAGAGAAGTCCAGTCAAAAATGTCCATTTCCTCAATCCTTTCTTCCAGATAACCTTTATCAGTTCTTTTGCTGACTGTATCATGCTGTCTCTCTACATTTTAAATCACTCTGATCTTCTTCTCTCCGTCTGGGAAAGGGTTGGAGTTCTGAAAGCTTCATGTTGCCAGGAAAGGGTTAAATCTGCCCAAGGTCTTTCTCTCTCTCTCTCTGCAGCTCACAGATGTTAGAATGATATTTCAACTTTTTATGTCCATGGAGACGTAACTACTTTCAATTGGTTCTTTCCTGAACTTCCTGAAAACTCACTCTGGTCAAAACCACCACAGCATGGGAACTGATTCAAAAACGTACATGAAAATTTCTGTAAGTTATACCATGTGCATAAGTAAACGTGCATACGTGCCTTATTAACTTTCTGTCAAACTTTTGCCAATTATATTGACGCTGATTGCTTTGCACCAGTGAATATAATAAGTTATTGTTATGTAGTCAATGACTTAAGATCACACTTTGTTAAGAGTATATAAGCTAGAACACGCAGAATAAAAACTTCTTCCATTTTGGATCCTGATCATGTGTGTGTGTGTCACATCTGAGCCGTCCGTGGTTGCCCTCAGCTTCGGGCACTCTGGATTCACCTGTGGGGGAAGAAGAACAAAATCTGGGGCATTTTCCTCCCAAAAATTGTTAATTTCCAACCCTGAAATTGGTGGTTTTAACCCCAAAATATTTGGGACATCAGGTCTACCCACTGCAGAGGATGGGTTTGGGTTTTTTTTTCTGACATCAGGTCTACCTATCGAAAGTAATGTCAGGGAAAGGACATCAGGTCCTTTTAAAGCCAAAGGGGATTTAGGGCTACCAGGTCTATTGTTGGGGGTTAGACTTGTTTATCCTTTTCACCTATAGAATTTTTTCCCAAGGGTTGCAAGGCAACTGATTGCCGGGTACTTATGAGTGCTCAGGTGAAAACAAAGCATAGAAGCTGGCACTTGGCTACACCCTTGTCTCCGGGAGTTTCCCCCCCGAGGGGTGTGGGGGGAGGGAGAAAGACGGGGGCTGGGGAGGGCAGCTTCACTTGGTGGTGTGGTCTGCGTCGGGAACGGACGGGGGCTGCCATTGCTGCGTGAGTTTCTCACTGGCACCACCGGGATCTGATCCTGGAGAGAGAGAGCTACCATCATCTGCTCGTGTGCCCGGATCCGGATTCCTCTTTTTGCTGCCCTGCTGGAGCTGCCTCGGCTGGGCATCCTGTCCCACTGCCTCGGCGCTGTTTTGGAGCTGCACTGCACCGCGGCCCGCACTGGCCTATCCTGCCAGACCCCTTTGCCTTCTAGTGACTACTGACGGAGCTCTGAACTTCATCTGATCCACCAGCCCGGGATTCCCCACTGTTCCAGCTTGGTACTTTTCTTCAAGTCCCCCAGAGACCAGACTGCCCCGGGTTTTGTAGGACCAAGCTCCGTCAAGGTCCCTGGTTCTGTTTTTCGCTATTAATTGCTGTAGTTGTTGTTGTTTGTTTGCCCTGTTATACCTATTAGTAAAGAACTGTTATTCCTATTCCCATATCTCTGCCTGAGAGCCGTTTTAATTTTCTAAATTATAATAATTTCAGGGAAGGGGATTTGAATTATCCATTCCAAGAGAGGCCCTGCCTCTCTGTAGCAGATACCTGTCTTCTTTCAAAACTAAGACAGATTTTGGTGCCCAGACGTGGGGCTTGAGGGCATTGAGAGAAAAAAGGGAATAACAGTTCTTAAGTGACCTAATTTCTTGTTCATTCTTGTTCACTGGATATAGAAACCTTGATAGGTAACGCCATGTGGTCTAACTTATCCTGGTTCGGGTGGCATGTGGTTGTGGCTTTATTTTGCCCATTTGCAAGCCCTTTCCTAAACATGGGCCCTATAACAAAAGCTACTGTGGCTGTTATTCAGTTTGTTTTATGGGCTGATAAGGTGAGGAATTCACTGATTTTTAACTTGCTCTGGACAGCAGGCACGTGGATACGTGGCTATCACATACTAAGTGGGTGTATTTGGGGTTACTTTAAGAATGGTACTTTCTGTGAGGAAATGACAGTGAGAGAAGTTTTCCAGACCTTTAGCCAGTTCCTTATGCCTACTCCACCAGCTTTTGAAGAGTTCAAATTTCCTCTAGAAACTAACCAAATGTTGCTGATGATCCTAGCTTATTTAGCTTTCAAAGATAAGGTGAGGTCAATTTGGAGCACTGCACAGACTAGGGATATTGCTGTGGGGCCTGACACTGCCCCAGAGGCTAGAGATACTGCTGTAGGGCCTGATACTGCCCCAGAGACTAGAGATACTGCTGTAAGGCCTGATACTGTCCCAGAGGCTGGGAATGCTGCCATAGAGCCTGATACTGCCCCAGAGACTGGGGATGCTGGCCCACTGCCTGACCCTGCCCCGCAGCCCACCCCAGAAATGAACCACCCCAGTTGGGTGGGGGTTCTAGTGAAAGAGATAATATGTGAGATGAGCCAAGTGCTGAAAGAATACACTTCCCCAGCTGGTGAGAAGCCCTCCCTTGCCCTGAAAAGGGAGAATCCGATAGTGCAGCAGTGGAACCCACAGAGGTTACAACCGTCCAGGTTCCAGCTGAACCACAGGACCAGTCACAACCAGCTGCAGTTGCCCCTGTAGAAACAAAGAAGTATAAGATGAAATCAGAGCACCCAGGTAATAAGGATAAGAAAGGAGGGCCCTCACAGCCCACAGGGGAACCAGAGGTTGAGATTACCATCGAGTCCCTGACTTATGAAAGCCTACGTAATCTGCAAAAAGATATTGCACGACGGGGACGTGAGGCTTATACAACTTGGTTACTTCGGGTTTGGGACCTTATAGGTACAGGCGTGCAACTGGATGGTGGTGAGGCAAGGAACTTGGGACCCTTGACCCAGGACTCAGGGGTGAATCAAGTATTTGTAAGGGAGCAAGGGCCCCTTCCCCTCTGGGAGCGACTTCTAATGAGTGTAAGGGAGAGGTTTGTCCACAGAGACAGAATGCAGGAGCACCATCATAGAAGTCAGTGGAAGACCCTTGAGGAAGGGATCCAACAGCTGAGGGAAGTGGCAATATTAGAGGTACTCTTTGGGAGGGTGGACAGCATGACAATGACCCTGACAAAGTCAGGTGCACAGGGCAGATGTTGTGGAACCTGGCAAGTAAAGGGCCATCTCAATACACCACCTTCATTGCAATGATCAATCCTGATAGCAACCGAGAGACAGTGGTTCTGTCGCCAGCAGGCTCAGAAATTATGAGAGCATGGTCAGTGGCCCAATGCAGGCTCAGGTCTCTGCTGTGATTAAGGAACTCAGAGAAGAGATGAGTGAGATGAGGGAGGAGATGAGGAGGAACAGTTCCCATGCGGCACCGGTGCGAGTCACAGGCCCCAGAGCCAGAGCCCAACGCCCTCCAGCTAGAGAGAGAGGGTACACCCCAAGGGCTGACCTGTGGTTTTTCTTGCGTGACCATGGGGAAGACATGGGAAGGTGGGATGGAAAACCCACTTCTGCCCTGGCAGCACGGGTGCGTGAGCTCAAGGAGAGAAACACTAACCGAGGGGGTCCCACTAAAATGAAAGTAGCCTCAACCTCCCAGGACCGAGCCACCAGGTATTATAGAAGTGAAGATGATATGTCAGATCCCCTTGAAGGAGCCTCTACAATGTATGCCCAGGAAGGGAATAATAACCAGTGCTAGAGGGGCCCTGCCTCTAGCCAGGAAGAGGCACGGGAAAACCGAGTCTTTTGGACTGTGTGGATTCGATGGCCTGGCACATCAGAGCCACAGAAATATGAAGCTTTGGTAGATACTGGTGCGCAGTGTACCCTGATGCCATCGGGACATGTGGGGGCAGAACCCATTTCCATTGCTGGAGTGACAGGGGGATCACAGCAACTGACTCTGGTGGAAGCCGAGGTGAGCCTGACCAGGAAGGAGTGGCAGAAACATCTGATTGCAACCGGCCCAAAGGCCCCGTGTATCCTGGGCATTGACTTCCTCCGGAATGGGTATTACAAAGACCCTAAGGGACTCAGATGGGCTTTTGGAATAGCTGCTGTGGAGGCAGAGGGCATCAAGAAATTGAACACCTTGCCTGGACTGTCAGAGAACCCATCTGCAGTAGGACACCTGAAGGTAGAAGAACAACGAGTACCAGTTGCCACCTCGACGGTGCACCGCCGGCAGTATCGGACCAATCGAGATGCCGTGATCCCCATCCACAAGATGATCCGGGAGCTGGAGAGCCAAGGGGTGGTCAGCAAAACCCACTCACCCTTCAACAGCCCCATCTGGCCTGTGCGCAAGTCTGATGGAGAATGGAGACTGACCGTGGACTATCGTGCATTGAATGAGGTGACACCACCGCTGAGCGCTGCTGTGCCGGACATGCTGGAACTCCAGTACGAGCTGGAGTCCAAGGCAGCGAAGTGGTATGCCACTATTGACATTGCTAATGCATTTTTCTCCATTCCTCTGGCTGCAGAGTGCAGGCCTCAGTTTGCGTTCACATGGAGGGGCGTGCAGTACACCTGGAACCGACTGCCCCAGGGGTGGAAGCACAGTCCCACCATCTGCCATGGACTGATCCAGGCTGCACTGGAAAAGGGAGAGGCTCCAGAACATCTGCAGTACATCGATGACATCATTGTGTGGGGGAACACGGCAATGGAAGTGTTTGAAAAAGGGGAGAAGATCATCCAGATTCTCCTGGAAGCCGGCTTTGCCATCAAGAAGAGCAAGGTCAAGGGACCTGCCCGAGAGATCCAGTTCTTAGGGGTAAAGTGGCAAGATGGACGTCGCCAGATACCCACAGAGGTAATCAACAAGATCACCGCAATGTCTCCACCGACCAGCAAGAAGGAAACACAAGCTTTCCTAGGTGCCATAGGCTTTTGGAGAATGCACATTCCCGAGTACAGCCAGATTGTGAGCCCTCTCTACCTGGTTACCCGCAAGAAGAATGATTTCCACTGGGGCCCTGAACAGCAGCAAGCCTTTGCCCAGATCAAGCAGGAGATCGCTCATGCGGTAGCCCTTGGCCCAGTGAGGACGGGACCAGAGGTAAAGAATGTCTCTACTCAGCAGCCGGGAACAATGGCCTGTCCTGGAGCCTATGGCAGAAGGTGCCAGTGAGACTCGAGGCCGACCACTGGGATTCTGGAGCCGAAGCTACAGAGGGTCTGAAGCCAACTATACTCCCACGGAGAAGGAAATCTTGGCCGCCTATGAAGGAGTTCAAGCCGCCTCGGAGGTGATTGGTACAGAGGCGCAACTCCTCCTGGCACCCCGACTGCCTGTGCTGGGGTGGATGTTTAAAGGAAAGGTTCCCTCTACCCACCATGCCACCGACGCCACATGGAGCAAATGGATTGCCCTCATCACACAGCGCGCCCGTATTGGAAACCCAAACCGCCCTGGGATTTTGGAAGTTATTACCAACTGGCCGGAAGGTGAAAGCTTTGGTCTCATGGATGAAGAGGAGCAGGAACAAGTGACACGAGCTGAAGAAGCACCACCGTACAACCAACTGCCAGTGGAAGAGACACAGTACGCTCTTTTCACTGATGGTTCCTGTCGCATTGTAGGCCTGAACCGGAAATGGAAGGCAGCTGTATGGAGCCCCACACGACAGGTTGCACAAGCCACTGAAGGAGAAGGTGGATCGAGTCAACTTGCTGAACTCAAAGCCATTCAGTTAGCCCTGGACATTGCTGAAAGAGAGAAGTGGCCAAAGCTCTACCTCTACACTGATTCGTGGATGGTGGCCAATGCTCTGTGGGGTTGGCTGGAAAGGTGGAAAAAGGCCAACTGGCAGCGTCGGGGAAAACCAATCTGGGCTGCTGATGAGTGGAAGGACATTGCCACTCGGGTAGAGAAGCTACCTGTGAAAGTCCGCCATGTAGATGCCCATGTCCCCAAGAGCAGAGCTAATGAGGAGCACCGAAACAATGAGCAAGTAGATCAGGCTGCCAAGATAGAAGTATCAAAGATAGACTTAGACTGGCAGCACAAGGGAGAGCTGTTCCTAGCTCGATGGGCCCATGATGCTTCAGGACATCAAGGCAGAGATGCCACCTATAAGTGGGCACGAGACGAGGGGTGGATCTAACCATGGACAGTATCTCCCAGGTTATCCATGACTGTGAGACATGTGCTGCCATCAAACAGGCCAAGCGGGTAAAGCCCCTATGGTATGGGGGACGGTGGTCTAAAATATAAGTATGGGGAAGCCTGGCAGATTGACTACATCACCCTTCCCCAGACCCGCCAAGGCAAGCGCTACGTGCTGACCATGGTAGAAGCCACCACTGGATGGCTGGAGACCTACCCTGTGCCCCATGCGACTGCCCGGAATACCATCCTGGGCCTTGGAAAAACAAGTTCTTTGGAGACATGGCACCCCTGAGAGAATTGAGTCGGACAATGGGACCCATTTCAAGAACAGCCTTGTAAACACCTGGGCTAGAGAACATGGCATTGAATGGATATATCACATCCCTTATCATGCACCAGCTGCCGGGAAAGTTGAACGATGCAATGGCCTGCTTAAAACCACCTTGAAGGCACTGGTGGGGGGTCCTTCAAGAACTGGGAGATTAATTTAGCAAAGGCCACATGGTTAGTGAACACCAGAGGTTCCAGCAACCGAGCAGGCCCTGCCCAGTCTGAGCCCCTGAGAACAATGGATGGGGATAAGGTTCCAGTGGTACACATGAGAGGTATGCTGGGAAAAGCTGTTTGGGTTAATCCTGCCTCCAGCAAAGACAATCCCATCCGTGGGGTTGTCTTCGCTCAGGGACCAGGTTGCACTTGGTGGGTAATGCAAAAGATGGACAGACCCGATGCATACCTCAGGAGACTTGTTTTAGGGTGAACTACCATGCCACTGTATCCGTACCCATATCTGCATGTATATATGTATATAATTAAGGTAGTGCATGTATGTATATAGTTTAGCAGTTTAAATTCAAATGTAATATGTTAGTATGGGAAAAAATTCGGGGTGGATTAATGTTGGGGGTTAGACTTGTTTATCCTTTTCACCTATAGAATTTTTTCCCAAGGGTTGCAAGGCAACTGATTGCCGGGTACTTATGAGTGCTCAGGTGAAAACAAAGCATAGAAGCTAGCACTTGCTACACCCTTGTCTCCGGGAGTTTTCCCCGAGGGGGGGGGGGGAGAAAGACGGGGGCTGGGGGGGGGAGCTTCACTTTGGTGTGGTCTGCGTCGGGCGGACGGGCTGCCGTTGCTGCGTGAGTTTCTCACTGGCACCACCGGGATCTGATCCTGGAGAGAGAGCTGCTCATCATCTGCTCGTGTGCCCAGATCCGGATTCCTCTTTTTGCTGCCCTGCTGGAGCTGCCTCGGCTGGGCATCCTGTCCCACTGCCTCGGCGCTGTTTTGGAGCTGCACTGCACCGCGGGCCCGCACTGGCCTTCCTGCCAGACCCTTTGCCTTCTAGTGACTACTGACGAGCTCTGAACTTCATCTGATCCACCAGCCCGGGATTCCCCACCGTTCCAGCTTGGTACTTTTCTTTGAGTCCCCCAGAGACCAGACTGCCCCGGGTTTTGTAGGAC
>JAJEOU010002654.1:0-14704 GCA_021534815.1 Acrocephalus arundinaceus
TTGGAAAGGAATGAACGTCCTTGTCCCCAGGAGGGAAATCCCAGCAGCCCCAGGGTGTTGGGGGCAGCTGAGGGCACAACAGGGAGGGGCAAGCCAGACAGAGCTGTCCCTCTCCAAAACTGCACCCCAAACATCCCCAAACTCAGGGATTCCTGCAAGGAGAAGTCTGCCAGGAGGTGCCTGAATTGAGGGAAAGGAGGGATGGGACCCCCAGAGTGAGCAGGAAGGGCCTGGAACCCCTAAACCAAGCACGGGAGACAGCAGTGTTGGATTGGGGGGCAGGGGGGAAGAGGTGGAAGAGTGAGGAAAACAAGGGGGCTGGGACCCCAAAAGAGTGAGGGGGAGGGTATTAGACACCCAGACTGCATTGTGAGGGGTCCCACTCCTCCTTTCTAGTCCCCAGGATGGAGCCAGGGCAGGTCGGGTTGGGGCAGTGCTGGGCTCTTGGCCCGGCCTGGGCACTGCCCGTGCGTCCCTTGCTCAAATTGCCCTGGCAGCTTAGAGGGGTTCTGGTGCCATTTTGGGTCACTGGATGCTGTGCTGGTGTTCAGGTGCCTCCCAAGGAATCCTCAGAGTGGGGTGACATGGGGAGGACGCAGAGGGGTCCCCATTCCTGATCCATCCTGGGGCCGGGTCTGCCCCACAGCCCCCCTGTCCCCACAGTCACAGCCCCCCTGCCCTAGGGTGACTTTATGATGCTTGTATCCCCAATCATCTGTTCTGTATATTGTGTTCTGTACCTTTAAGGTTGATTCTGAGATCAGAACAGGGAAGGAAGAAGTGTGCAGTTTGTTTTGAGAAACTGCCTGACTCCTACGCATTCTTCTCTTCTCAGAACTGAATGTTCGACCAGGTCTGGGACAGACTGTGTGCAGAGCTCTCCTTGCTTTTAGTTAGTTTTAGCTGGCTAGGGCAGAGATGTTCCTGGACTGGTTTTTTTCCTTCTTTTTCTTGGGACTGTTTAAACCTGCCCGGACTGAAAACCCAGAGGAGCACCTGGAGCTCTCACACCTGCGGCCCACCGGGGCCTGGACCTCCGAAGGCTGATAAGGGACTGAGAGAGCTGAGCTGCCCACGGCAGGGACTTTCTGAATTTATCATCTCACTTCAGAGCAACAAAAAGTTTTATTGTTTCATATTATTCATTCTTTTGCTTGTGGGCACTTTGTTTGTTAAATAAATAGTTTTTTCACTTTTATCTGAGGAAGTTCTTTTTACTGGACTGGTTGTGGCGGAGGTGCTGTTTGTGTTTGCATTGCAGAGCAACTTCATTTGGAGGTTTCTTCCCAAATTTGCCCTAAACCAGGACGTATACTTTTTTTTTTTTGCCACCCAACGTGTGGCTCGAGAGAGTGGAAAAAACTTGTATTGATTATTGATTGCATTTTGGTTGTACATTGTGTGGGGATAAAGCAGTCAATAGCCATGTTGCTTCTTGAATTCATAATGTCTCTTGGAATGGAGTCCTTCTTGTGTTTCTGTTCCCTAGGGTTTTTTGAGGTTTTGATAACTTTCTGGTCCCTAGGTTTGTTTTTTTATGCAGAAATAGCTCCAGTCTTGTCCCTAACACATAGCTTTTACACTAGAGATGCACAAATTAGGATGGCCATTTTGTTGGGCTCAGTGATCATGATTTATAGAAAGTTTATACAGGTACTGGAGTTTGTGCCAGGTGTGTTTGGTTTATGGTCTCTTCATCCTACCCTGCATCCCAGTTCCAGCAGCATGGTTTGGGGATTTATTAATAATTGCTCCCAGTTTGTCAGAGGAG
The DNA here is from genome assembly GCA_021534815.1 of Acrocephalus arundinaceus. Taxonomy (NCBI): domain Eukaryota; kingdom Metazoa; phylum Chordata; class Aves; order Passeriformes; family Sylviidae; genus Acrocephalus; species Acrocephalus arundinaceus. The sequence continues at coordinate 1,772 of JAJEOU010002654.1, forward strand.
GAGTAAGGGCTGAAGCTTTTCAGTCTTTCCTTTCCTCCTTCTCTTTTGAGAGAACGTTCAGTCTTTCCTTTCCTCCTTCTCTTTTGGAGAACGTTCAGTTTCCCCTGAATGTTATTTCATCTGGTAGTTCATGTGGTGAGCTTCCTCTTTATGGTTTGTGGCTTGTCTAGAATGAGGTCTGAGATTTCCAGAGAGGCTGATGAGGCTGCTGACCCAGAAGTTGACCCAGAGGTAGACCCAGGTGTGAGAAATCCTGAGTGGTGCGGAGAATGGGAGAGAATGGGCCGAACCTTGAAGGAATTTTCTGATCCCCCAGCTTGGGAATTTTCTGGTGAACAAATTCAGAACCCAGATGAGGTGGGCAAATATCCAGAGGAGAGCTGCTATGATGACTCTAAGGAGAGAAAGCTCATTGCAATAAGCTGGACCCTGGCATATGCTTATAGCCCACTGCTAGATACTGTAGGGCAGCAGATAGAGGCAGGGGCAGGGAGATAAATCCAATCCCTCAGGGAGATACCCCAATCCCTCAGGCTGCAGCCAACACCCCAGCTGTTCAGGGTGTAGCTAAACCAGACAGTGAGGCAAAGACACTGGCAGCTGCTGCAGGAACGAAAGGAAAGAAGCACACACCCAAAATTGATCAACCAGTGGACGATGATCCAAGTGAAGGACTCTCAACACTTCCTGACACCAGTTAGAGGCTGACCAACTGGCAGAAAATCAGAAGCCCAACCAACTGGCAGAAAATCAGGAGCCCAACCAAGTGGCACAAGATCAGGAGCCACTATTGAGTCCTTTTCCCTGAAAGACTTTTGTGGCCTAAGAAAAGATTACACTCAATGACCTGATGGATCTATAATTAGTTGGTGAGTCTGTCTTTGGGATGCAGCAGGTGAAGCTACAACTCTGGACAGCACTGGAACAAGGCATTTGGGATCCCTGTCGCAAGGTCCGGTTATCGACCAAGGAATGATGAGGGAGGCTCACCCTTGCAGTCCTTGGAAGGGGTCCTGGGAAGTGTGGCACAAAGATATCTGTGTGCAGATGACCTCTGTGTGCAGCAAACCCAGTGGAAGACCATAGAACAAAAGAACTCAATGCTTGAGAGAAATGGCAGTGGCAGAGATTGTCAGATGACCTAAACAGTAGGAACCCAGACTTGGTACCACGCACACCTGTGATGTAGAAAAAGCTTTTACGACTTGGGCCACAAGAATACTCTGCTTCTTCAGCAGTAATAAAGTGGGATGGCAGAGAGGAGACCGTGCTGGATATGGCGAAGAAGCTCGGAGCATTTGCAGATGCTGTGCATTGTTACAGTGATTGGTCAGCAGGGAAAAGCACACACACAGTTCTAGGTGATCAGAAGGCTTTTTCTTTTTGAATCTTTGTGCTTTTATAAGATGCTCTGTAAAAGGGGCTGTGATTGGTCAGAGAAGGACTGCGTCTCTTCTCCTTCAGCAAACAACAGGTGACAGAGATTGTTTTGGGAAACTTGTGTGAGAAGGGCAAAGCTCTCTTTAGTGTTTACAAAAACAACAAAGACACTGCTATGAGAATGGGAATCTGTTCCCATGGGAAACAGCCAGCAGTAGCCAGCAGTAAAAATCTGAAGCCCAAGAGAATACACAGGGCGACAATGGCAAAGAAGCTCCGAGCGTATGCAGATGCTGTGCATGGCCCAACACACGCCAGAATCGCAGCTGTGGAGACACGCCTACAGAAACTGGAGGATAAGATAGATGAGAACCATAAGTAACTCAGGGAGGAGATTAGAGAGGACCTTCTCCAAATCTCAGCAGTACAGATCAGAAGTTCTGGTACCCAACGTAGACGCTCCCCGGGTAGGGAGAGAGGGTACACTCCACGTGCTGAGCTGTGGTTCTTCCTGCAGGATTGCGGAGAAAATATGAACAGATGGAATGGAAAATCTACGGCTGCCCTGGCACAACGGGTGTGTGAATTGAAGGAAGGCAAGACTCAGAGAGGGAGTTCCACCAAAAGGGAAGCGGCTCCAGTTACCTGTAGCTGAACTGCCAGGTATGATGATGATGACATGTCCGACCCCCTTGAAGGCACCTCTAAGACATATGCTCAAGAAAAGAAGGATAACCGGGCTTAGAGGGGCCCTGGCTCTAGCCAGGTAGAGGCTAGGGAAAACCGCGTTTTTTGGACTGTGTGGATTCGTTGGCCTGGCACATCTGAACCACAAGACTGTGAGGCCTTGGTTGATACTGGTGCGCAGTGCACATTAATGCCATCAAGACATGTAGGGGCAGAATCCGTCTCTATTGCTGGCGTGACAGGGGGATCACAAGATTTTACCTTGGTGGAAGCAGAGGTGAGCCTGACTGGAAATGAGTGGAAGAAACACCCTATTGTGACTGGCCCAAAGGCCCCATGCATTTTGGGCATAGATTACCTCCGAAGTGGGTATTTCAAAGACCCAAAAGGACCCAGGTGGGCATTCGGGATAGCAGCTGTAGTGACAGAGGGCATCCAGCCATTGAACACCTTGCCTGGACTGTCTGAGAATCCATCTGCAGTAGGACTTTTGAAAGTACAAGAGCAACAGGTACCAATTGCCACTTCTATAGTGCACCGCCGACAGTACAGAACAACTCGAGATGCTGTGATTCCCATACATAAGAGGATTCGAGAGCTGGAGAGCCAAGGGCTGGTTAGTAAAACCCACTCACCCTTTAACAGCCCCATCTGGCCTGTGCATAAATCTGAAGGAGAATGGAGATTGACTGTGGACTACCGTGCATTGAATGAGGTGACGCCACCACTGAGCGCTGCTGTGCCAGACATGCTGGAGCTTCAGTATGAGCTGGAGTCCAAGGCAGCAAAATGGTATGCCACAATTGACATTGCAAATGCATTTTTCTCCATTCCTTGGCAGCAGAATGCAGGCCTCAGTTTGCCTTCACGTGGAGGGGAGTGCAGTACACTGGAACCGACTGCCCCAGGGTGGAAGCACAGTCCTACTATCTGCCATGGGCTGATCCAAGCCACATTAGAAAAGGATAAGGCTCCCGAACATCTACAATATATTGATGATATCATGTGTGGGGAGACACAGCAGCGGAAGTGTTCGAGAAAGGGGAGAAAATCATCCAAATTCTCCTGTGTGCTGGTTTGAAAGCAAAACCAGTGAAAGACTCCAGGTCAGAAACACAATTTAATTAGAAGAAAGAAAAGAATAAATGAAAGCAAAAATAAAAGTAATAGTACAAAAACCGCCCCCACTGACAGAGTCAGAATACAACCTGACACCCTGTTAGGGTGGTAGTGGCAGTCCAGATGAGATGGTCTGGTCGAAGCAGTGATTCCTGTAGAAAGGTCTGGTAGCTCTTGTCTCCTCTGGAAGTCCAGTGGATAAAAGCTGCTTGTGCTGTCCCAAACCCTGGATTTATCCAGGTGGGAATGCTTGGCTCCTCCCCCTGGGCGGAGCATCTCACAATGGGAATGATCTCATTCTATGAGTCATGCAGTGGGTCCTTGATGGCCCATTAAAACAAAGATAACTCCCGGAGGAAGTTATCTATGAGTCATGTGGCAAGGCATTGTTAGGCTCGTTAACAGAAGATAAGGGAAAACACTGCCCCACCCTGGCTCCAACGGCTCATTGGGATAGAATACAAACCTTGGGCACAATTTTACATTGTAACTTAGGACATAATCCACCCCTTATTCTATCACTATCTACATCGTACACCCTCACAGATACATACATATATACACAGAATGAAACCTTACACACTAATTCTAGTTCTCACTTAAAATTAGGTCTCTTTGTGGTACACAATGGGTTTCTCCATCTTTTTGCATTACTCACCAAGTATAACTAGGTCCTTGAGCAAAAACAATCTCACGGATGGGTCTGTCTTTGCTTGAGGTGGGATTAATCTAAACAGTCTTTCTTAAAATCCTTTTCATGTGTACTACAGGGACTTTATCTCTATCTACTGTGTGCAAGGGTTCAGACTGGGCAGGACCAGCTCAATTGATGGAGCCTCGGTGTTGACCATCCAGGTGGCTTTGGCTAAGTTTATGTCTCAGTTCTTGAAGGTCCCTCCGCCAAGTGCCTTCAGGGTAGTCTTTAATAGTCCATTGCACTGTTCAACTTTCCCGGCGGCTGGTGCATGATAAGGGATGTGATTTATCTATTCAATACTATGTTCTTTGGCCCAGGTGTTTATAAGGCCATTCTTAAAATGTGTCCCATTGTCTGACTCAATTCTCTCTGGGGTGCCATGTCTCTACAGGACTTGCTTTTCGAGGCCCAGGATGGTATTCCGGGCAGTAGCATGAGGCACAGGATAGGTCTCTAGCTATCCTGTGGTTGCTTCTACCATGGTCAGCACATAGCGCTTGCCTTGGCGGGTCTGGGGAAGGGTGATGTAGTCAATCTGCCAGGCTTCCCCATACCTGTACTTCAACCATCGTCCACCGTACCACAGAGGCTTCACCCGCTTGGCCTGTTTGATTGCAGCGCAGGTCTCACAGTCATGGATGACTTGTGAGATGCTGTCCATAGTAAGGTCCACCCCTCGGTCACGGGCCCATCGGTATGTTGCATCTCTTCCCTGATGACCAGAGGCATCATGGGCCCAACGAGCTAGGAATAATTCTCCCTTGTGCTGCCAGTCTAGATCCACCTGTGATACTTCTACCTTGGCAGCTTTGTCTACTTGCTCATTGTTGCGATGCTCCTCATTAGCCCGACTCTTGGGTACGTGTGCATCCACGTGTCGAACTTTCACAGTTAGCTTCTCTACTCGGGTAGCAATGTCTTGCCAAATCTCAGCAGCCTAGATGGGTTTCCCTCTGCGCTGCCAGTTGGCCTTTTTCTAGCGATTCAGCCATCCCCACAGGGCATTAGCTACCATCCATGAGTCGGTGTAGAGATAGAGCCTCGGCCACTTCTCTCGTTCAGCAATATCTAAAGCCAGCTGGACAGCTTTAAGCTCTGCTATCTGACTCGATCTACCTTGTCCCTCGGTAGCTTGTGCAACTCGTCGTGTGGGGCTCTATACTGCAGCTTTCTATTTCTGGTCAGCACTTATAATTCGGCAGGAACCATCAGTGAAGAGGGCATATCGTCTTTCAGTCTCTGGTAGTTCGTTATATGGTGGGGCCTCTTTAGCACGTGTCACTTGCTCCTCTTCTTCAGAGGATAATCTAAAAGTCTCACTTTCAGGCCAGTTCGTTATAACTTCTAGCATCTTAGGGCGATTTGGGTTTCTGATACGGGCGCGCTGTGTAATGAGGGCAATCCATTTGCTCCAAGTAGTGTCGGTTGCATGATGCGTGGAAGGAACCTTTCCCTTGAACATCCACCCCAGCACAGGCAGTCGGGGTGCCAGAAGCAGCTGTGCTTCAGTGCCAATTACTTCTGAGGCGGCTTGAACTCTTTCATAGGCATCCAAGATTTCTTTCTCTGTGGGAGTGTAGTTGGCTTCGGACTCTCTGTAGCTTCGACTCTAGAATCCCAGTGGTCGACCCTGAGTCTCACCAGGCACCTTCTGCCATAGGCTTCAGGACAGGCCATTGTTCCCGGCTGCTGAGTAGAGCACATTCTTTACCTCTGGTCCTGTCTTCACTGGGCCAAGGGCTACCGCATGAGCGATCTCCTGCTTGATCTGCGCAAAGGCTTGCTGCTGTTCAGGGCCCCAGTGGAAATCGTTCTTCTTGCGAGTAACCAGGTAGAGAGGACTCACAATCTGGCTATACTCAGGAATGTGCATTCTCCAAAAGCCTATAGCACCTAGGAAAGCTTGTGTTTCCTTCTTGCTGGTTGGTGGAGACATCGCGGTGATCTTGTTGATGACTTCTGTGGGCATCTGGCGACGAACATCTTGCCACTTGACTCCCAGGAACTGGATTTCTTGAGCCGGCCCCTTAACCTTACTTCGCTTAATGGCAAAACTAGCTTTCAGTAGAATCTGGACAATCTTTTCTCCTTTCTTGAAGACTTCCCCTTCTGTGTTCCCCCACACAATAATGTCATCAATATACTGGAGATGTTCAGGAGCCTCGCCTTTTTCCAATGCAGTCTGGATCTGCATTGGAGTCCATGGCAGATTGTGGGACTGTGCTTCCACCCCTGGGGCAGTCAGTTCCAGGTATACTGCACACCCCTCCAGGTGAAAGCAAACTGAGGCCTGCACTCTGCTGCCAAAGGAATGGAGAAGAAGGCATTGGCAATGTCGATGGTCGCGTACCACTTTGCTGCCTTAGACTCTAGCTCATACTGAAGCTCTAACATGTCTGGCACAGCAGCACTCCGTGGTGGAGTGACCTCATTCAGACCACGGTAATCCACAGTCAGTCTCCATTCTCCACTGGACTTATGCACAGGCCAGATGGGGCTGTTGAAAGGTGAACGAGCCTTGCTGACCACCCCTTGGCTCTCCAGTTTATGAATCATCTCATGGATAGGAATCACAGAGTCTCTGTCGGTGCGGTATTGCCGACGGTGCACTGTTGCTGTGGCGATTGGTACCTGTTGCTCTTCAACTCTCAGCAGTCCCACAGCAGAGGGGTCATCTGAGAGACTAGGCAAGGTATTCAGTTGTCTGATGCCTTCTGTCTCTACAGCAGCTATCCCAAAAGCCCAACGATATCCTTTTGGATCTTTGAAATATCCATTTCTGAGATAGTCTATGCCAAGGATGCATGGGGCCTCTGGGCCAGTCACAATGGGGTGTTTTTGCCACCCGTTCCCAGTTAAACTCACTTCGGCCTCCACTACAGTCAGCTGCTGGGACCCTCCTGTCACTCTAGAAATAGAAACAGATTCTGTCCCTACATACCTTGATGGCATCAGGGTACATTGAGAGCCAGTGTCAATCAAAGCCGTATACTCTTGTGGGTCAGATGTGCCAGGCCATCGGATCCACACAGTCCAATAGATCCGATTCTCCCTTTCCTCTACCTGGCTAGAGGCAGGGCCCCCCTATTCCTGGTCATGGTACACGCTACTCTCTTCCTGTAAATATGTTCTTGAGGTCCCTTGGAGAGGATCAGTCATATCATCATTCTTATCCCGTCTGGAGTTTTGTGTTCGAGAGACTGGAGCAGCATTGACTCTAGATGAACTTCTTGTGGTAGGGGTCTCTCTCTTCAGTTCACGTACCCAGGCTGCTAAGGAGGAGGTGGGTTTTCCATCCCACTTCCTCATGTCTTCTCCATGCTCCCGAAGAAAAGACCAGAGGTTACCTCGTGGAGTGTATGTTCTCTCCCTGGCTGGGGGACGCCTGCTCCTAATGGCAGAGACTCTTGTTGGTTCTGGCGAGACGTGGTAAATTTCTTCCTTAAGTTCTTTTTTCAGTTTCTGATGGCCCTCTTCAATCAAGCTTCGGACTTGCTCAGCCAGCCTTGTTTCCACGGATGAGACATGGGTACAAAATGGGGCAGTGACAGTGTCCTCATAAATTCTTAGTTTATTGACTAAGACGCCCACCCTGTCCTCGCCTGCCCTCCATTGCAGCGTTGCCAGGTAACGGGAGTACATCTCTGGTCCAAGCCGTGCGAATCTCAACCACATCTGCGATGTGCACTGACTTCATCTGGGCTTTTAGGAAATCTCTCGTCTTCTGAGAAAATGATCTCCAGCACGGCCAATTCCCTCAGGCATCGGATACCTTGTTCCATTGTGTTCCACTTTCCTTGGTGCACCTGGAGATCTTCTTTACAAAGGTATCTGTCCTTCACACTTGTTAGCAGTCGTCGCCAAAGGCTGAGAGTTTCTTGGGTTCTCCCGATCCCCTGGTCAATGACCACGTCCCGTGACAGCGATCCCAGTTGCCTGGCCTCACTTCTATCCAGAATGGTGTCATTGGCTGCAGCGTCCCAGATACGGAGCAGCCAGGTCAGGATGGATTCATTTGTCTGGCGGGTGAATTCCCTCCGCAGGTCACGCAGCTCACCCAGGGACAGAGAGCGAGTGATGATCTCTGGCTCTGTCTCTTCTGCTGGGTGCGAAGGTCCTGCTGCATCCTCATCAGTCACTATGCGGACTGATTTGCTCTTTGCTTTCTTCTTCTGAACAGGAGCAACTGCTACCGGTTTAGGCTGTTCCAGTTCAGTGATGGTTTGTGTGGAAATGCTGGCATTTTTGGCTTCTTTCTCCTCTGTGACAACCTGCACAGACACAGACTTTGTGGCTTTGCTTGGTGCTTCTTTCTCTTCTGTGGCAGTCTGCGTAGATGCGGACACTGTTGCCTTGATTTCGGTTCCTGTTTCCTCTGTGACAGTCTGCGTAGACTCGGACACTGTTGCCTGTTTTTTTGCTTCTGTTTCCTCTTTGACAGTCTGCGTAGACTCGAACACTGTTGCCTGGCTTTTGACTTCTGTTTCCTCTGTGACAGTCTGCGTAGACTCGGACACTGTTGCTTTCTTTTCTCTTCTGCCTCAGAAGACGCTGCACTACATTATGGAGTGTTTTGTTTCTAAGCATGGTGCAGGCTGTGCAGAGAAGACAAAGCAGCACTAACAACAACATTATGCTGTCTTTGGTATCCAGAGACAACTCAATATTTTCAAAAACTGCTGTATCAGGCCTGAAAGACTGGAAAAAATTATTCTTTACCCCTCCCCACTGTGGCTGGGTGAGATTGTTGAGGCCCCAAACAAAACATCCTAGACCGGGACAAGACAACAAAATTGAGTACATATTCCAAATTGTGCTCATTGCCTCGCAGGTTATCATGCAATAGACATAATAGACCAATAGAGCAATTTTAGTGCCATACACTGGTTTACACCAGAGTATTAAGATCTGCAGATAGTGCCCCATGTGCGGAAAGATATAGAGAGCTAGGTACAAGACACATGTAAGCATGCTGAGCATCATAGCGAAAAGGTGTCTTTTTCCCTAATACAAAATTGTAATTCTGACTTTTCTCAGTACTTCTTGCCCCACGTTGGGCGCCAAAAATATGTGCTGGTTTGAAAGCAAAACCAGTGAAAGACTCCAGGTCAGAAACACAATTTAATTAGAAGAAAAGAAAAGAAATAAATGAAAGCAAAAATAAAAGTAATAGTACAAAACCGCCCCCCACTGACAGAGTCAGAATACAACCTGACACCCTGTTAGGGTGGTAGTGGCAGTCCAGATGAGATGGTCTGGTCGAAGCAGTGATTCCTGTAGAAAGGTCTGGTAGCTCTTGTCTCCTCTGGAAGTCCAGTGGATAAAAGCTGTTTGTGCTGTCCCAAACCCTGGATTTATCCAGGTGGGAATGCTTGGCTCCTCCCCCTGGGCGGAGCATCTCACAATGGGAATGATCTCATTCTATGAGTCATGCAGTGGGTCCTTGATGGCCCATTAAAACAAAGATAACTCCCGGAGGAAGTTATCTATGAGTCATGTGGCAAGGCATTGTTAGGCTCGTTAACAGAAGATAAGGGAAAACACTGCCCCACCCTGGCTCCAACGGCTCATGGGGATAGAATACAAACCTTGGGCACAATTTTACATTGTAACCTAGGACATCCTGGAAGCCGGCTTTGCGGTTAAGAAAAGTAAAGTTAAGGGACCTGCTCGGGAGATTCAGTTTCTAGGAGTGAAATGGCAGGATGGACGGCGCCAGATTCCTACAGATGTCATTAATAAAATCACAGCTATGTCTCCCCCAACGAATAAAAAAGAAACACAAGCTTTCTTGGGTGCCATAGGTTTCTGGAGGATGCATATTCCGCAGTACAGTCAGATTGTGAGCCCCCTTTATCTCGTTATCCGTAAGAAAAATGACTTCTACTGGGGCCCTGAGCAGCAACAAGCTTTCACCCAGATCAAACAGGAGATCGCTCATGCAGTAGCCCTCGGCCCAGTCAGGACGGACCAGATGTAAAGAACGTACTCTGCGGCCGGGAGCCAGGGTCTGTCCTGGAGCCTTTGGCAAAAGCTACCTGGTGAGACCCGAGGCCGACCACTGGGATTCTGGAGTCGGAGCTACAGGGGGTCTGAAGATAATTACACCCCAACAGAAAAGAAATCTTGGCCGCCTATGAGGGAATCCAAGCTGCTTCGGAGGTGATTGGTACGGAAGCACAACTCCTCCTGGCACCCCGACTACCGGTGCTAGGGTGGATGTTTAGAGGAGAGGTTCCCTCCATCCACCATGCCGCCGGCGCTACCTGGAGCAAGTGGATGGCCCTCATTACACAACGCGCCCAAGTTGGGAAACTGAATCGCCCTGGAATTGTGGAAATAATTACAAACTGGCCCGAAGGTGAAAGTTTCAGCACTGCAGATGAAGAACAGAACCAGTGACTCGGGTTGAGGAAGCTCCGCATACAACCAGCTGCCGGCAGAGGAAGCACGTTATGCTTTATTCACCGATGGTTCTACCGTGTCATAGGATGAGTCGGAGATGGAAAGCAGCTGTATGGAGCCCCACACGACAGGTTGCAGACGTCACTGAAGGAGAGGGTGGATCCAGTCAATTTGCTGAGCTCAAAGCCATTCAACTGGCCTTAGATACTGCTGAGAGGGAGAGGTGGCCAAGGCTCTACCTCTATACCGATTCATGGATGGTAGCCTGTTACGATCCGTTCAAAGTGAACTAAGTTCGTATTTAGTTCTTAGAGTACAAAGGAGGCAAGAGAATGCAGTTTAACCAAAATCAGTATGCTTTATTCAATATCAATATACTCACTAAAACTGATATGCTTTTATTCAATGTACCCACCAAAATGGTATGCAATAACAAGAGAAAGAAATGAGAGAGAGAGAGAACTATATAGATAAAAGCAAAAGAGAAGAGAGATAGGACAGATAGGATATAATTACCACAGAGAGAGACGAAGTCCTCGCAGCAATCCAATAGGTCCGCCTTCGCAAATCCTCGTAGCGTGCCGCTAATAGATTTGTCTTCGCAGAACCCTCGTGGAGCTGATAGATCTTCGTTTTCCGTGGGGAGGTCCTCAAAAGGGGTCTCTTCTGAGGCAGAATATATAGTTCAGCCAAAGTGGGGGAGAAGTCCCGTGATGGAGTCCAGGCCCATGCACAATGCGAGGGAGGGGGAGAACAGGGCAAGCTGTCCTGCTACACCTCAGGCACAGGTGGTACAGAATGCAGGAGCAGTGTAGCGTGCTGCGACTACCATTGTTTCAGCAGGATGTATGTCCGGGAACTCTGTTCCCAAGCAAACCACACCTGGGCAGGAATGGCAATTCTGGTAGCAGTTACATCAGCTCTTGGTTTCCCTCTCATCCCCCCAAAGTCTCCACGACGAAAAACGTGAGACAAAATTGAGGGTCTTCGGGCCGACTCTCACAAGGGGGACATCGAGGCCTCTTGGGGAAACTCAGGGGACATTGGGGACCTCGCAGTGGCCCGTGAGTGGGGGGGCAAGGCTGGGGCGGTGAAGTCACCCTTTCCTGTTTCCCGCCGGCCCGCGCCGCATTCCGAGTGTCCGTGACTGTCACCGGGTCCTGTTCGCCCACCGGAGTGTCCCGGATTGTCCCCAGAGTGTCCCCAAGGTATCCCCTCCGTTCCCCAGCGGTCATGGAGCCCCGCGAGGTGCGACAATACCGGCGCAGGGTGGCGGGGGGGGACAGGGACACGGTGGGTGGCAGAAGGGAACAGGGGGTCGCCAAGGGGAAAGAGGGCGTGGGAGCAAGGGAGGAGGTGATAGAGGATGGAGGGGACCGAGGGTGCTGGGCAGGGGGGGAACAGTGGGAGGTGGCAGGATGGGAACAGAGGGGGACAGCAGGCGGTGGTAGGGGGGTGGCAGAGGGGGTGAGGGGGTCGAAAAGGTCGAAGAGGGGACAGTTGCACCCTCCAGGAAGGGGACAAAGGTGACCCTGGGGAGGGCACAGGAGCCACCCCAGGAGGCCACAAATGCCACGAGGTCCCCGCCACCTCCCCTGTGGGGACCCTCCCCATCCTTCCCTGTTTCTGCTGGAGGCTCTAGTGGACATGGTGGCCACCCTGGGTGAGCTGGCGGCCATTGTGACCCCCCACGCAGGGGAGTGAGGCTGCCCCTGTCCCTGTCCCTGCACGAAGGCCTGAGGAGATTCACCCGGATCATCCGGGACATTCTGGAGCACCGCTCTGTCACCTCCCTGGCCAGGCCCCGGCTGCCCTCGAGACAACCCTGGGTGCCACCTGGGCTGATGTGACAGCCGGGGTCAGAGCCTGGCGGGAGTCGGCGGATATGCTGAGAGCAGGTGGTCCTGGCTGTTTGAGGAGGGCAGCAATCTCCTCGAGGTCTCTGAGGACGAGGCCATTGCTGAGGCAGTTGCTGCTGCCCAGGCCAGGAAGCTGAGGACCCGGCCACCAACCAGCTGGGGGACAACTGGGGACAACCTGGTGGCCGCAGCCCGGCAGCCGCCGGTGGCCCTGGCCAAGGACAAGGTGCCCTCGGTGGTGGCCACACACGATGTCCAGGTGGCGGCGGCCACCAATGCCATAGAAGAGGCCGTGGTGGCCACCAGGCAGGCGGGGGTGGCCACGAGGAGACAGCAGATGGAGGAGGCCCAAGAGCTGCTGGGGCGCTTGATGGACGCGTGTGACAAAGCCAGGACGCTCCCCTGGGAGCTGCAGCGCCCACTCAGGGACATCGAGGCCGCCCTGGAGGGCACAAAGGAGGCATCTGCCGATGTCCTTGAGGCCTTGGTGGCCTCAGTGGCCAAGGCCAAGCGGGTGTGGGAGGCCTGCACCCGCCTGACCACGTGTCACCTGCTGGGGGCACTTGGGGACATCCGCAGGCTCCTCCTCAGCCGCCTCCCTGGTGGCCCTGTTTGCCCCAGTGGCCCCACGGTGGCCGAGCGGTGCCAAAAAGCCATCGAGGACATCCCGAGGCTGCTGGAAGACAGTGATGTCACCCATGTGACATCATCGGGGCAGAGACATCATCAAGAACATTCTTGGTGACACTTGTCCCCTCCCCCTCACCACGTGGGATTTGAGACACA
>JAJEOU010002759.1:0-13910 GCA_021534815.1 Acrocephalus arundinaceus
CAGGTTCCAGCCTTGCAGCTTCCAGCAGCTCCACGGGGAGCAGCATCCCCCAGCCTCCAACCCACCAGGTAGGAAAAGAATCCTAGCCTTGCTTTTCCAAAAGGTCATGAAAAGTGATTCTTTAAAGTATTTTTTCCCAGTGCTCTGTCGTTCTAAGACAGAAATTGTCAAGCCAACTAGAAAGGGACACTAGAAAGTCAAAAGATTCTCTGCCTGGTTTTCCTGTGTGCTTTCTCTGATGTGATCCAAGGCAGCAATAGAGCTCTGTGTCCCAAAGCCACACTCTGGAGCCTGACTCACGGGTTTGGATTCTTGCAGCTGCACCGGGCTCTTCCCCTAAGCTCCAGCTGGCAGTGCTGGCTGTGCAGCATCAATGGCCTCCAGCTCAGCGCAGAATGCACCTGCAGAGAGGAATCACCCACCGCTGGATCTTGGCCTGGCTGTTGAGAAGATGATCCGGGAGGTCAGGAGCTCCCTGCCTGAAAGGTCTCCCCTGTGCTCAGGTAACCCCATTGGATGGGAATGAAAGAGGCTGGACTGAGAGTTTTGAATGTTGTTACATGGCTGAGAAGCAAAGGGTTTCTTGAATTTAATTCTTTTCATTCCTTTTTAATTATCTAATTGGACATTGTAACATGGCTGAGAAGCAAAGGATCCTTGAGTTTAATTATTTCCATTCTTATTTAGTTATCTATTTATTCTTGATCAAGCAAGATTTCCAAAAGAAGAGGGAATGAAAAAGTCTTCCCCCACAGTGAGGATGAGAGGTGTGAGCCTGTGCTGGCCACCTTTGGTTGTTCCTTTTCCTTGGGAAGAATGCCTCGTGCAGGGGCATTTGTGGTGATGCTGTGTAGGTTCTAACAGGCTTTGTTGGGTGGGAAAGAAGAGAAGAGTGTTTGGAGAATTGCCACTGAAGGCAAAGTGTCCTGTGCAGGGAGGGGCACGCCAGAGGTGTCTCTGTTGCAGCAGCAGATGTGGGCTCTGCCTCTTTTGGGTTGGAAGGCCAAGGCAAAGCCAGGGCTGGGCTGCAGCTGCTGCTGCTGCTGCTGTGTGAGCCCTGCCGTGCGTGTGGGCGCTGCCAGAGCCGTGTGTGGGGATGGGCTGGAGCTGCAGCTTCCTTGTCCTTTTGTTTGACAGATTCAGTCTTTGGATTAGGAATCTCATTTCCCTTAACTCCTGCCTCTTCCCAGACTTGCTTGGAGAGTGAGTGCTGGCACAGGCCTTTTTGCAGATTATTAGACGTGTTGGCCAAAGAATGTCTCTCTTTCTCTTGCTGTGCAGACCCATTGCCTACAGTACATTTGTGATTGAGGAAGGGCAGAGTCAGGGTGGGGAGTGGGATTTTCTGCATTTAGCAATCTCTTATTCTCAAGTGGAATGTCTTTTGTCTTTTGTAAACTTACACACAGCAGTTTGTAAAAGCATTTTATTCCATAATGAAAGCAAACCTTGCAGGCTCTAAACCATCTTTAGAATCTTTAGGATTCTGATGGATGGGCTGTTGCAGAAGAGATGAATATTCTGCAGCTGGTCATAGTGGGAATATCTTTCTGTCCAAAGGTAATTTGCAGATGCTTAATCTTGGGCATTTCCTTCCTCATTTGAATAGAAACACTGCTTGGTTGCATGACTTTTACTTTTTCTTTCAGGTTGGTTTTCTTTTCTACCCTCCAAATTCACAGATTTTTGGCATTGGAAGATTTGATGCTGGAAATACCCTGGGTCCATCAATTTTTTCCTGGGTCCTACATATGGGGCAGCAGCAGAGGGCTCCAGAAAGCACCACCTTGTGATGGAGTGTCTGAGTGGTTGGGTGGGGCTGGTGAGACTTCCAGGCAGAAATGTGAGCTTTGTGTGTGGGTTTGCAGCACACAGCCCTGGGCAGTGCTGGGAGCGAGCTCTGCCCTTGCTGACAGCCACGTTGGCAACAAGGAGAGCCCCTGGCTTTCTGCTGGCTGATTTCTTACAGCTCGTGGCATAAGCCAGGGGCAGAGCGTGAGGGCACGTCCCCTCACTTGGTGTCCTCTGCTTTTCTGCATTCCTGTTTTGCCTCAAAGGTCATTTTGTAAGAGCTCCAGTTTCACCTTGACCACCCAAATCCTGAGTTTAAAACGCTTGTCATGTGAACCGTGTGGGCAGTGTTCCCTTTGTGTTACACAGCCTTTGGGCATGGAGAAGAACAGTTCCTGTATCCCTGATGTGATTCCAAGAAAATGCTGAATGATCTTTGGGTTCCTTTCTCTCTGTTTTTCTTTCAAGGGGAATATTAATGTTGCCCCTGAGTCTTCAGGAGAGGACACCATGAACAGGGCTGCAGCCGAGGAAGCTCCATCTGGCACCGAGAGCTGCGGGAACAGTTCCCCAGAGCCCGAGGAGCCTGGTAAGGAGAGAGCCCCCATTGGTTTAGAGAGGTGTGAGACGGCTGCTCTGAGCCTGCCTGTGACAGGAGGGGAGATCAGAAGAGTTGAGTTCTTGTCTGCAGGGCTGGTGCTTCCTGCTGCCTTCATTTCCAATCCTGCACTGGCACAGGCTCCCCGAGCCCTGCCCTCCACGCTTCTCCAGAGGCTCTGACACTGAGTCCTCTGCTGTGGCAAGAGAGCAGGGACTAAATCTGACCTTGTGGGAGTTGTGTCACCAACCTGCGTGTCCCAATTTGGTTCATAACTCAGCTCACAACACCCTTCAGCTTCAGCCATTTCAGCGAGGGCTGAGGTCTCTCTGTCAGCACAGAGAAAGAACAAGGCTGGGCTTCTTTGGGGGAGCTGGGGCTGTCTGTGTTTCAAGCTCTCGTGGGTGCCATTGGCACTGCGAGTGCTGAGACTTTATGGAGGTACTTGAATGCTTTACACAGTTTTGGAAACTTGGAAGGATCCCTGTTCTCTAAAGTGCAGGCTTCAAATTCCCAAGTGAGAGTCTACCTTTGAGGCCATCTTTTACAGTTCGTGACAGAAGGACAATTGCTGCCCAAGGGAAATGTGCACAAGGGCCAATATTGACCCAGTGTTCTCTTTTCTTCCCAGATCCCGTGTGATCAACGTCTCCTGGAGGGGTGCCCTGCATGGCAGGAAGAGACAGAGGGAGAGCCTGTGACTACCAGGCAGGTAGAATCCCTCTGTCTATAGATAGATATATCTGTATATAGATATATCTCTGTATATAGATGTATATAGACTAATGTTTAGAATTAAATAGTTATGTTTATCTATCTATATAATTTCTAAAAATAGAAATACAGTATATTTATAGATCTATAGTTGTGTTTATAGGCCTAAATAGTTATAGATTATTTTCTGTAAAATTGGACTAGTTTTTAACATCTTTCCCTCTCTCCCTTTGTCCTTTTCTCCCTGTGCCCCCTCTGTCCCTGTTCCTGTGCTGGGTCCGAGCTGGCGGCCGGGCCGGGCGGGGCAGCAGTTCCAGCCCCGGGGGTCCCTGGAGCGGTGGCAGCTGCCGGTGGCCCCAGGCAGTGTCCCCTGAGGAGCTGCTGAAGGACGGTGAGACAGAGGGGCCTGAGGGGGCTGAGGAGGCAGTGACACTGCAGGGACAGTGACCTTGAGGTGCTGGGGGGACTGAGGGGTGTGGGGCAGCAGAGGGCAATGGTGTCACTGAGGTGACAGGGAAGTGGCACAGGCTGAGGGGGGTGGCAGGTCTAAGGGGACAGGATGGGTCAGAAGGGATTGAGTGGGGTGAGAGGACTGTGAGGGGCTGAAGAAACTGAAGGGGGCCGGGGCTTTGCCCAGGGGACGGTGGGGCTGCGGGGATGGAGGAGGCCAGCAGGGAGCACAGAGGGCTCAGGGACTGCAGCTCTGCCAGGCCTGGGAACCAATTCCAGAGCCTCCACTTTTGCCACAGCTGCCCTGAAGACCTTGAGGACAGGCAGAGACTGACAGGAGGCAGCAGGGAGAAGCTGAAGGCCACCAGCAAGAGCAGTGGACAGGGAGCTGCTGCTGCCAGCCGAGAGCCTGGTGAGGCCACAGGGCTGCTGGGGCAGGGTGGGCTGAGGGTCGTTTGGGCTTTGGCCGTGGGCTTTGGCCAAACTTTTTCTTTCTAACCCTCCTGGGGAGGCACTGAGATTTTCCCTTTCCCTGACTGAAGGGCAGGCGCTGCCAAGGGAAACGTCTCAATCCTGACTCAGTGTTCTCTTTTCTTCCCAGATGTCCCATCTGCTGTCCCTGTCCAGGAGAGCTGCTCTGCACGGCAGGAAGCTAAGATGGAGTGAAAGGCATTGAAGATGGGGCAGCTGAAATCCCTCTGCTTAGAGTTTGGTTTAAAGACAAATGGACTTGAACACAGCAAGGGATAATTATATGGATATTTATATATGTTTGTTGCTTTTTGTATAAGAATATTTCTGTATGTATGTTGTTATATTTATGGATATATGCTATGTATAATGTTGTACATATGCATATGTTTGTAATTACATGTATGTGTATATATGTATATAAAAGTACGTATTTTTATCTGTGTTCAGTTCTTTATACTTGTAGTTATATGGCTCTTTAATAGGTATTTTGCTATTTGTATAGGCAATTTAGATAGAGATACTGATATTTTTGTATTTCTAGATCGGCTGTAAGCTTGTAGTAATATGTAATAAATTAAGTTGTTAAACACCTAATTGATCTTTGTCTATAGTGAGTTGTAGAGATTGGCAATAAATTCAGTTTTTGTTAACTGAAGTTGGTATTTGTATATTTTTACATAGCATTGTTGTAAAAATCTAAGAAATTCCTTTTTCAACTAAATTGACATCTGCATAGTTCTATATTTTCAGTGCGGGTGTAGCAATTTGTAATAAATGACATTTTTCATGTGAAATCAATTCTTGTGTATTTGTCGATCAGCAGTGCAGCTGCAGCAATCTGCAAGAAATTACAATTGTCAGCTGCACTGGGTGTTTTGTGATTGGTGCTACCCAGAGCAATGAGCAGATGGAAATGCTGGAGGATTTGGGCCATGAAAATCTCCAGCCATGCCCAGCACATGCCCCACTTGCACTCAGGCTGGCCCAGGAAAGCGCAGATTTGGGATGGCAGCAGAGCCACACGTTGGCTCAGAACTCGCTGCAAAGGCCTGCTGAGAAAAGTGCGGGACTGCACGGAGCGTCCAACTCCAACCAGAGCCACCCAGGGAGGACAAATCCACCCCCATGGCATGGGCAGCTCTTTAGGAAGTGCTCCAGGTGTCCCTCTGAAGGTCATCCTGGAGCCCAGAAGCCAACAGGGATCTCTTGGAACCCTGGGCCCTGAGAATTTCAGACTTGCTGTGCTGACAGGCACTGACCCCCAAGCAAACACTGCATTTGATCTGAGGCCTTGGAAAAGGCTTCCAAAATTTAATGATAGCACTGGGATTATGGGTGTGTTTTTTGAATAGAAGTGTGTAATATCACACAGTGGAAAACTTAAAGTTTTTAGTATATAGTATATATATAAAGGAGTATATACGGCATAGGCTAAGTCCTTCTTTTTCACCTTCCTCATAGGTTATGTGGAATTTGGTAATTGGGTAGAAAAATCTGCATTGTGGACCATGGGTGGTTGGTTATTGGGTTAAAAGGAAAAGTAATTTAGGTGTCATTTCATAATTGGACAGTTTGTTCTTCAAAGACCTTGGAAAGAGATAGAGACAGAGCCATTTTCTACTTTGTTAGCTAGAACTCACAGCTTGTGAGACTGTAACATAGATGAGAATTAATAAACGTCTGAGTCCGAACATGAAATCTGTCTCTCGAGCATTTAATCCCGGCTTTAACAGAAAAAGAAGACAAAATGCCACAGGGACCCTGAGCCAGCTCTGCTGCCTTTGGCAGCACTTTGGCAAATGAGCTGCAGTAAGGGGGAGGCAACAGTGACTGTGACTGCTGCAGGCTGGGGATGCAGGAAGGGCCATGGACACTTGTGCTGAGATGCTCCAGAACCCAGAAGGATGCTGGAGAACTGGGAAGCACCAAGTTCTCACAGCCACTCCAAGGATGGAAGCCCTTGGTGTGAAGTTCCCTGGAGGAACTGGCAGGGAGTTGCTGCAGGGATCAGCAGCAGCAGAAGGCAGCAGGATCTGCTCCTTTTCCTGGCTCTGTGTGCAGGTCACAGGCTGTGATGGCCCCTGCTCCCACAGAGCCCTTGCCCATGGAGGCTGCAGGGGAAAAGCAATCCCATGGCAAAGAGAGAGAAGCTTTGCACTTGAATTCCAGTGCTCTTGTGTTTCGGGCTTGAATGGCTCTCATGCCAAAGCACAGCAGGTAAGAAGGGCTTGGGGAGGCAGAGCCTTTAGAGGAAAGGAGAGATCAGGCACTCACATGCCTGAAACTCCTTCAGTTACAATAAACATTTTTATAGTATTTATATATAATTATATATAAATATAATATACTATAATATAATATAATGTAATAAACCTGTGATAACTCAGTCTGCTTGCTGTGTACTGATACACTTTGTAGCAGTGAACATTATAAGTAATGCCAGATTCTTATTTAGCATCATGGCACGCTGCTGCTTCATTGCAGAACTGCCTCAGTGTAGAGAAAATCAGCCTAATTTATTGTCAGTTTAAGTAGATGAGGTGAGAATCAGTGATACGGATTCAAAGAGATTTTCTAACCTCGTCATCCACAGGGAATTTTGTGCTGCCTTTTCTTCATTGTATGCACAACATTTTTGAGTCGTTCTGTATCCTTCAGGGAGGTATCCACTAGTGACCGAAAAAGAAAAGGGGCATTATGGCACTCATTCTCTTTTAACACATATTTGCACTAAGCTGTAGCTTAAACTAAGAAACTTAGTAACTTAGTACACTTAGATTTTCTTTAGTCATGTACTGTGGAATAAATGGCAGAGGAGCAGGCACTATCCAAGCTGTAAGAACAGCAAGTTCTTGGTCTTAACATTGTGTACAAGAAGGCACCACAATCTGAATGATTCACCTCTTAGGTAAAACCAGAATGGTTCATGGTGTAAAACTAGCAGGTGATGGAAATAACCAATGTCCCTGGGCTGGGGCAGAAGCCTGGGAGTCCAACGCTTGGAAAAAGAGAGCTGGCAAAGGCAGCCCAAGCTGCAGGCAGGCATTGGCTCAAGGCAAGAGGGAGCTTGTGTTGCGTTTTATCTCCTTTTTGCCAGTCAGGATTAAATGCTCAAGACAATGTTTTGTGTTCAGACTCAGATGTTTATTGATTATTATCTATATTACACTCCCACAAATAGTGAGTTCTACAACATTTCTAGCTAACAAATCAAAAATGGACCCCTATCTCTTTCTCTAGAAGGTATTTTAAGGATGAATTGTCCAATTAAGAAAGGACACCTAAATTATTTTTACTTTTAACCAATAACCAATCACCTTTGGCCCACCATGAGGATTTTTCTACCCAAGTACAAAATACCACCCAAACCCACGAAGAAGGTGAAAAAGAAGGACCAAGCCTATGCCCTAAAACCTCCATCTTGCTATATATATATATATATATATGTTACTATATTCTAAACCCTTAAACTCTAAGTTTTCCTCAGTGTGACATTGTACACTTCTATTCAAACTACACATCCATAATCCCAGTTTTGGAAGCCTTCTCCATGGCCTCAGGTCAAATGCAGTGTTTTCTTGGGTGCCAGTGCCTGTCAGCAGAGCAAGTCTGAAATTCTCAGTGCCCAGGGTTCCAACAACAACTGTCAAGTGTGAGCAGGCCAGCTGAGGAACAAGAGAGGCTGCTGCTTGCTGTAAAAGTCGTTTATGAAGTGGCTGGATCAGTCTCACAAAGCTCCGAGTGTTACAGGCCATGCCATCGTGCAAAATGCCTTCCTGCATAGAGTCCCCATGTGCCAAGCAGAAGCAGCAGCAGCACCCCTGATACAATGCACTCTATTCATAAATCATCCAGGCAGCCACAAACACGATGCTATTGCTGTCTTTTTGACCTATCCTGGTCTAACACAGTTGGGCGACAATGGTCATAATTTCTTACACAAGGCCTACACCCTATCTATTCTGTCTAGCAATGTTAGCAATGCTCTATTTATGTTATGTCTAGGACTTAGTTAACTTTGTACAAGGTAATGCTGCTGAAATTTAAACTGGATTTTAGGGCTTTTCTATCAACCAATGCAGTCTCTTATTTGAAAAAGGCACTTAAGGCGTATTTTTACTCACCTAAAACTAAAACTTACATCCCCACTTCATGTCTGTGTGACTTGATGTGTCACAGTTTCTCCGAGGGTTTCAAACCAAGCCCTGCATTCTTTTCTGCCTCTAAGCCTGTGTGCACGGGGTCCTGGGAGATTTCTGTCTGGTTTCCAACAGGGCTGGGAAACGACTCCATGGGTCCGTTCTCTCCTCGTTCCCAGGTCTCCACATGGTGCAGGTGGTTTCCAGCTGTGACCTCCTGTCCAACAGAGAATCCACGGATCCCACCATTACAGCTATGACAGGTGGGATTTCATCTCCTTCCAGCTGGGATCTGGGAGCTTTGCAGTGTCTGACGGTGCCACCTGGATCACCCAGAGGTGCTGGGAATCCAAAGGGATCGTGGTGGAGCAGATGAAGCATTACCTGGGACACACCTGTGTGGAAGGGCCCCCAAAATACATCAGATATGGTCAGGAGGCTCTGGAGCACAAAGGTGAGTGTGGGAGGGGAATGAGAATTCCTATGGGAATGTGGGGTTCAGAAATGAGGGGACTTGGGAATGCAGGAATTCCCATGGAATTCCGATGCCTGAATCTCACTCTCATCCCAGTCAGGTGAAAATTCCATGGATGGATCTCCACCTCAGCCCATTGCCATGGGAATTCCTTGGGGAAATGATTTGAATTGATGACCAATCCAATGACAGCAGTGAGAAGCAATCCCTGCTGGGATTCCATGGGACATAAATCCCAATCCTGTCCCCAGGCCGGCTCTGTTGTGCCCGTGGCAGCTCCAGGGGAGTGCCCTGTCCCTGCCCTGAGCCCAGCACGAGCCTTTCCTTCGTGTTCTCTGCCGTGCCCGGGGCAGGAGGGCACTGCTGGAGTGGCTTTGGTGGCCCCAGGGGCTGGGCCAGTTCCCCCAGGGGGGCCCAGGTCACTCCCAGTATGGGCCCTGTGGCTCCCAGTCACCCCCAGTATGATCCCAGTCACTTTCAGTTACACTCAGTATGATCCCTGTATCATCCCAGTCACTCCCACTATGATCCCAGCCTGGTACCAGGTGTTCCCATTCACCCCTACTACAGTTCCAGGCACTCCCAGTATGGTTCCAGTTATCCCCATTGTGTTCTCAGTCACTCCTCTTACGGCTCCAGTCCTTCCCAGTATGATTCCAGTATGAACCCTGTCACTCTCAGTATGGTGCCATTTGCCCTCAGCATGGTCCGAGTTGCTCCCAGTCACCCCCAGTATGATCCCAGTCACTCCCAGATACTCCCAGTATTATTCCTGTAACTTTCTTTATGGTTCCTCTGTGATCCCAGTCACTGTCGGTCTCTCCCAGTAAATCCCAGTTGCACCCAGTGTGTTTCTACTCACTCCCAGTCGCTCCCAGTAGCTTCCAACATGAGTCCCTGCTCATAGCCACTCCCAGTCACTTCCAGCATGATTCCAGTCCATCCCTGTATATCCCAGTTGCCCCAAGCCTGCTCCTAGTCACTTGCAGTATGATCCCAGTATGACCCCAGTCACCCTCGGTGTGGTGCCAGTATGTCCCAGTATGATCCCAGTTGTCCCCAGCCTCCCAGTTTTATCCCAGTTGCATAGATCCAGTCACTCCCAGTATGATTCTACTCTGCTGCCATCATGATCCCAGTGTCCCCCAGTTACTCTCAGTTGCTCCCAGCATAGACCAGTCATTCCAAGTATGATCCCAGTATGAGTCCACTATAAACCCAGTCTCTCCCAGCATGGTCCCAGTCACTCCCAGTTGCCCCCAGTGTAGACCCAGTCACTCTCAGTCCCTCTCAGTGTGTTGCCAGTGATCCCCAGTATGGTTACAGACACTCCCAGTATATCCCAGTTACCCTTGGCATACTCATACTCAGTCACATCCACTTGGCCCAGTAACATTCCAGTATCCACCAGTGTGATCCCAGTCACTCTCAGTCAATCCCAGTTGCTCCCACTATGATCCCTGTTCCCCAGTTCTGGTCCTGCTGGGTCCCAGTGTGCTCTGATCCTGTTCCCAGTGGGTGCTAGTCCTGGCCCGGTGTATGCCGGTGTATCTGGGCGTAACCCAGTGTATCCCAGAATATGCCGGTGTATTCCAGTGTATGCCAGTGTCCCAGTCCATCCCAGCCTGTCCCAGTCCATCCCGGTCTCTTTCCTGGATCCTGCCCCTCCCACCCCTGGACCTGCTGCCAGACACCCCCCAAGATGCTGCCGGGACTCGGGGGCTCCGTATTGGCACTGGGCCTCTCTGATAGCCCATTCCAGAGCACCCCAAACCCCCATTCCCGAGCACCATGAACCCCTTGAACCCCCTTTGCCGGGCATGGGTTCCACCTGCGCCCCGTATCTGGCACCAACAACCCCTGCACCCCTTTCCCGGCCATCCCGCCTCTCCCTGCCCCCAGAACCCCCTTTTCCTTGGCCCATTTATCCCCTGCATCCATATTCCTGCCGTTCCTAGCACCCAGCCCCTTTTTCCCTAATCACTGAGAACACTTGGGACCCCCATTCCCAGCCATCCCGGGTTTTCACACCTTTTAAAGGAATTGGGGACACCGGGAACCGTTGAAGCTCCCTTTCCGGACTACAGGGACCCACTTAACCCCACCCATCCCACATCTACCCATCCCCAGCCTCCCCTTTTCTCAACCTTGGAATCTCCAAACCCCCTTCCCTGCTCTCCCAGATCTCCCTGTTCCCCCTATCCTTCACCCATGACCCCCCAGACCCCAAATCTCCGTGTCCCCCCAGTTCTCCTCTCCCTGCGGTCCCTGCCTGTGGCGCTGTCAGAGCCCGGCCCGGGGTTCCCCCAGTTCCTGTCCGTGGGGTCCCTGGATGGGATCCCCTTCCAGCACGGCCACAGCCAGCAGGGCAGGGCGGAGCCGCAGCCGCCGGGGATGGCGGCCAGAGCCGAGCCAGGATATTGGGATGGCCAGAGCCGGCACAAGGAGCGGCACCGGCACGGGGCCAGCAGGGAGCTGCAGATGCTGCAGGAGCGGCACAGCCAGAGCGGGGCTCAGGGCGGGGAGCCGGGGCTGGGGGATCTGTGGGGCTGCCATGGCACCTGTGGGACTGCAGTGGGGATCCGTGGGGCTGGGCCAGGATCTGGGGCACTGGGATGTGCAGCCATGTGGATCCAAGGGGCTGGGATGAGGCTCTGTGGGTCTCCATCAGACTCTGGGGCTCTGTGGGTCTGGAATGGGGCTCTGTGGGGCCAGGACACAATTCCGAGGGTCTCCGTGGGTCCAATCCATCCCCAGGGCTCCACACCTGCTGGAGGTTTCCAGGTGTGATCTCCTGTCCCACGGGAGCGTCCGTGGATCTGATCGGCTCGGCTCTGATGGGCAGGAATTCCTCTCCTTCCAGCTGGGATCTGAGGGATTCCTAGTGGCCAGTGTTTCTGCCCAGGTCACCAAGAGGCGCTGGGAACAGGATGAGATGGAGGCTGAGGAATGAACAAATCCCCTGGGGCAAACCTGCCTGGAATGTCTCCAGAAATATGTCAGATATGGGTGGGAAGTGCTGGAGAGTAAAGGTGGGGAGGGTAGAATTCCCATGGGAATGTGGGATTTGGAAATGTGGGATTTGGGAGGGCAAAATTCGGGAACTTGGGAATTCCCCTGGGGCCTCCATAGATGGACCCCACTGCTGTCCCATTCCTATGGGAATTCTGTAGCTGGATCTCACTGCCATCCCATTCCCATGAAATTCCATGGGCAAATCTCACCCCCATCCCACTGCAATGGAAGCTCCAATCCAGATGCCCCCAAACCCCTCCTGGGGGTTGCCCTGTGCTTTGCCCTCCCCACCCCCCACAAGACACCTGAAAGTGCCCCATGACCCACGCAGGCCCCCCAAACTCCCTCCTGGTCCCCCCTCAAACACCCATGGGGATTCCTGGGAGTCCCCCCGTGTCCCATCCCCCAGCACTTTGGGGGTCCCCCTGACCTGTCCGTGCCCCTCCCCCAATTCTGTCCCCCTGTGATGGTGGGGGTGGGGTCGAGTGCTGGTGCCCCCCTGCCTGCAGCAGATCCAGCAGTGAGGGGAGTTCAGGGGGTCCCTGAGCATTTGGGGTCTCCTGAGATTTGGGGTGACCCCTCAGGCCCCCAGGATCTCCCTGAACACGCTGATGCTGCCCGTGCACAGTGAGAAGGGTCAGACCTGGCACGGGGTCCCCAGTTCTGTCACCGGCATGGCCCAGGTACCCCCAAAATCTCTCGGGAATGCCCTACCCCTCCCGGGACAACTCATCCTCCCCAGGATCCCAAAAACATCCCTGGGAACCTCAAAAAACTCCTAAAAATGCAAAAAGCCATACAGACTCCCCCCCCAAACCCTCTCAGGACATCAAAATTCCCACAGGACCTCCCAACACCCCAGTCAGACCCCCTTGAGAAGGTTTATACCTGGCATGGGGTCCTCATGTCTGTCAGCAGCAGGTACCCAAAAGCAGCCCCAGGATCGCCCTGGGATCACCTAATCCCCACCTTTAGGACCCCTGAAAAACCCTTGGGAACCTCCAAAATTGAACCACAAACCCAAAAACCCCCGGGATCTGCAAAACTCTTTCCAGGAACCCCTCATGCATGTTTACACCCAGCACGGGGTCCACATCACCATCATCAGCATCACCAGGTACCCCTGAACCCTCCTGGGACGTACAAACCCCTCTTGCAACCCCCAAACCCTTCTGGAACCCCCAAACCCTCCTCGGACCCCCAAACCTCACCTGGGACCCCCAAACATCCCCAGGGCTCCGTACTGGAATAAATGGGAGTGGTGTTGCCCTTTTAAGGGCAGTTATAGCAGGACCCAACAAGAGCAGGGGCTCTTAAAGCAGCTGTCTTGGTTTTGAAAGAAAGTTGTCTGCCAGGGAGAGCTGGAGCTTCCCTTGGAATGGAGAATGTCACCCACCTCCCCTCCAAATTATTATAATTTTGCAATTAGGGTCTTTCAGGCAAAGATATGGGAATAGGAGCAACAGTTCTTTAATAGGAATAAAACAACAACAACAACAACAAAACCACCAAAATACAAATGCAACAGTACAAAGACAAGCAAGCAAGCAAAGCAGAAATCCTGGGAAAAAATCCTGACAGAGTCAGGGATCTGACCAGACACTGTTGGTAAGGGTGTTGGAAGCAGTCATGTCCTTGATGAGCCTTAATGGCCCATTAGCAGAAGATATCTCCCTGGAGGATGGACAGGAGGTGAAGGAGATAAGAAACACTGCCACACCTGGCTTTAACAGCTGGGCCATTATCAGAAGGCATCTGCCCCCCTCCCCCTGGAGTTACAAGAGATAAAGAAATATCTGCTTTTACAACAGATGAAATTGAATACACATTCTTTGGCTACCTGACCCACGACAGTACCCAGGTGTATCCAGGTGATTTTTTAGGAGTACCCAGGTTATTTTTGAGGATTCCCAGGTGGGTTTTAAGGTACCCAGTTGTAACCAGGTGATTTTGGAGGTATCCAGGTAATTTTTGGCAGTCCCAGGTGATTTTTGGGGGGATCCAGGTGATTTTTCAGGGGTACCCAGGAGACTTGGGGGGATACTCAGGTGTACCCAGGTGATTCCAGGGAAGATCCAGGTGATTTCTTGGGGGTAGCAAAGTGATCTGGGGAGATATCCAGGTGTATCCAGGTAATTTTTTGAGGATACCCAGGTGATTTTGGGGGGTTATTCAGGTGAGTTTGGGAAGTAGCCAGGTGATTTTGGGGGTTCCATGTGTCCCCACTCACCCTGACAGGCGGAGAAGTGACGGC
>JAJEOU010002759.1:13935-52169 GCA_021534815.1 Acrocephalus arundinaceus
GAAATGAAACGAGAAGTGTCCTTGTGTGTGTGTGTGAGCAAGTGAGGGCAAGGATAAAAGGAACATGGTCTAAAACCTTAACAGAGCTCAAACTTAACTTCTACCTTAGCCCTAACTTACTCCTAAACTTCATAATTTAGCAAAAGAGCAGCAGTTTTCAGTATTTATGTAACTTATAGCCTATGACTTAACCATTTACATGGAGGAATCATATTTAACGTATTTAACTTTTATTAAACTGGAATTATGGTAAGGCACTTCACAACACACTGACTCAGAAAACTCTAAACCCTACAACTTCAAGTTACTAAGATTTCGAGAAGAGAAAGTGAGGGGAAGAGAGAGAGAGAAATCCACAGTCAGGGCTTTGTATCCAGTGCCATCTCACTGCTGTGAGCTCTGGGGCCATAAGTCGTTTTAGTGTCACACCTGTGTCACAACCTTTACCTGCCCTGTTCCCTTCACAGGTGGGGTTTTTGGGGTGCCAGGGCTTGGCAGCCACTTGGGCTGGACCAGAGGCTGCAGTGGCTGGGACTGGGGCACTGACCATCCCAAACCACCTCATCACGTCGGATGCACCAAAATTCCTTCAAGAAGGTGGAAAACCCAAAAACTCACTAAGAAACAGGTTCCCTCTCACTTCATCATTCCAACTTTCAGCTGTCTCATTCCAGACTTCACCACACCCTCCCAATCCCCCAAACCTATGCCACCCCTCTTGGACTCAAG
Source organism: Acrocephalus arundinaceus (assembly GCA_021534815.1). Lineage (NCBI taxonomy): Eukaryota > Metazoa > Chordata > Aves > Passeriformes > Sylviidae > Acrocephalus > Acrocephalus arundinaceus. Next base: position 14,665 of record JAJEOU010002759.1, read on the forward strand.
ATCCCCTTCCCAAGCCCTATTTCCACCATCCCATCCCTCCCAATCCCCATCCCACCCATCCTGTCTCACCCAATGCCCTTCTCACCCCTCCTAATTTGCAGCACACTTTGCCAAAACCCCTTTCAACCCCATTCCACCCTGAGGGCTGTGCAATCGAGTCATTTTGGGGTGGGATTGAGCAGTTTTCAGTGGCACTGAATGGTTTTGAGGTGACAGATGGAACACACTGGACGCTAGGCTTCGGTGAAGCCCGGCCAGCTCTCACTGCAGCCACGTGGTCAGGAGTGGCCGTGCTCGGGCTGCGAGCAGTCTCAGGACGGGGCAGAGCAGAGCTGCCTTCTGCTCTCTGTGGGCCCTGGATATCATCGGCGTCTGGGCTCGAAGGGAGAGTCAGAGAAGGCTCTCTCTTGGAGATCTTTATTCTGCAAAGGCTGCTGCAAGAGAGAGCAAACAGGAAGGTTTGACATCATGGGAATGAAGTAACAGGTGGGTCTGGGGAGGGATGGACAAGAGGGCAGGGGAGGGGAAAACCTGGGGTAAAACCAACCAAACCAAATACTGAGGGGATAACAGGAACAAACCTTCAGGAGAATCATGTATTAAAACTTATAAAAAACCCACCACCACACACACTCATCTTTTTGAGTGCCAAGAAATGGAGACAAAACACCAAATAGCAAATAAACCGTACACCAAATACTCCCAAAACTCCCAAATCCTCCTAAGTATCTCCCCGAATCCCAGATCCCCACCAAAAAAAACAAAAAAGTGAAGCTTTAGATGCCTTTGTACCCACAATCTGTGTGTTTTAAAAAGATGAAGATAAATCAAAAGATAATTAGAGACAAACTAAAAGAACCATCAGCCATTTCCCAAGGTGGATTATGGGGAATGTGGGTCACCAGGTCTCTTCCCAATGTGGGTCCTTTGATGTGGGATGAAGTTGGAGCAGAACACGACACTCTTCTCACAGTCTTGCAGAGCTTCCCTTACCGGTGCCTCCGTTGGTGTCTGGTCAAGGCAGAGCTCCTGGAGAAGCTCTTCCCACACTAGGGACTTTCGTAGGGCCTCTTTCTGGTGTGGATGTGCCAGGGGTGATGAGGAAGGAGTTGTGCTTGAAGCTTACCCTGCAGTTGGGGCAGCGGAAGGGCCTCTCCTCTCTGTGAATCTGCTGGTGCACGAGGAGATTGGAGCTGGTCTGAAACCTCTTCCCACACTTGGGACACTCCGGTGGCCTCTTCCCAGTGTGGATACATTGGTGGGTGAAAGGTTGGAGCTGCAGCTGAAGCCTTTTCCACATTTCCCACACTCATAGGGGCAATCCCCATTGTGGATCCTCTGGTGGCAGATCAGGTTGTTGCTCTGGCTGAAGCTCTTCCCACATTCCAAACACTTGTTTCCTTCATCCCTGCATTGCCAGGGACTTCATGAGACAAGGGAGCTCTGCTCTGGCTATGGAGGGAGGTCCAAGTGCAGCCACTGAAGTGGCGAGCAAAACTCCTCAGGTTTGTGTCCTTTGAGAGACCAGGAACTGGTGAGACTTGGAGGCACAGAAAGGTTTCTGTTCGTGGCCAACATGAAAGATGTGAACATGTTCAAATGTAATCAAAATCAAAACACTTCCCTCAGCTCCTTGTGACATTCCACCAGCATCTGACATGTCCACCTTCCACAAGAGATTGCCATATAGGAAGAATTTTAGACCAGAACATAAGAGGAGGTGATATAAAAGATAAAAATACAACTAAGATTGTGATTACAGTGTTATTTAAACTTGTGAAAGATTGGGCAGCTCCCTGAAGCTCAAAGCATGAAGCCAGTCAAGGGAGATGCATTGGAAAGACCGGAGAACAGCTGCAGGAGGAAATCAGGGAGCAACAGGGAGGACATAGATCCAGCTATTCTACATGAAAAGATGTCCTTAGACAAGGCCATTTAAACAGGAGAGCTGGAAAAACCTGAAGGAAGAGGGTCGTGAAATATTATATTGAATGTTGGTGGAAAAGGTAGAAGGGAAGATCAGTATATCTTCTCCGGGGATCAGTAGAAGAATCCAGTAGATCCAAGAAATTCCTCTTCCTGGTGGGAAACATTTGCCATTTCTGAAAAGTACTCAAATAACTCAGATAAAAAAAAAATTACTTTTATATTATGAAATGTACAAGTATTAAAACCACTGCCCTGTCCTGGTAGACATCAGCTGTGTGCCCATGAACACACAGTGACACTTGTACCCTGAGGTGCCCCGTTGGGATTGGCATCTCTCAGAGAGGAGCTGAGGGAGAGCAGAGCATCTTGCAAGCTGCAGGTCCCTGACAGCCCCGCGGGGCTCCTGTCCCATCAACATCTGCTCTGCTCCAGCCTGAAACAGGGACCAGCATGGTGCCGGGATCATCAGAGAACTGAGGGGTGTGCTGGAATTAAATCCCTTTCCCATCCCGCAGCAGCCCTGCCTTTCCCTCCTGCAGCCTTGGTCTCCAGCACAGCCGTGGAGGCTCTTTGGACTTTTCCTGCAGCCACCAAGGGCAGCTGAGCTGTGCCTTTGGCACAGTCAGGCCTGTCCAGCATTGCAGGCAATGCCCAGCAATTCCTTGTGTGTGCCTGGCCTTGCTGTCAGCCCCAGTAGCGGCTGCATGGCCCTCTGTGCGGCGCTGGCCCAGCCATGGTGCCACAGCCCCTGTGCAGGGCCAGGGCAGGACAGGAGCATTGCGGCTGGGAAGGGCCCCTGTGCCGTGGTGCCCACAGCAGCCTTGGGGCTCTGTGCCCCATGGCCTCCCTGCTGGGCAGCCTCTGCCAGCTCCTGCACAGCCCGGGCACCTGTGGGCCTGCACAGACAGCCCTGCCCGGGCTCTGCGGGCTCTGGGCAGCAGAGAGGCCGTGCAGGGCTGGCCATGGCAACAGGCCCTGAGCCCTGCAGGAGGATGGAACTGGGCCACAGCCAAAGTGCCCCGCAAACCTGGGCTGAGCAGCCAGGGCTGGCAAGGGCTGGGGACAGAGGATGGTGCTGCCAAATGTCCTGGGCCCCCTCCCTGCTCTGGCCATGCCACCAAGGGCACAGAGCAGCCTCCTCTCTGGGCCCCTTGCCTGTTTTCAATGCCTTCCCCAGGCGCTGGCCCTGCCCCACAAGGCCTGGGCTGAGTCCTGCCCCTGCACGCTCACCCAGGCTGAGATGGACACTGATGCTTTCTCTGCCAGGCTCTCTCAGCCCAGCCCAGCTCCCTCCAAGCTCTGCCAGCTGCCCTGAGCTCTGGGCAGCACCAAGGGCCTCTCCCCAGCACAGCCCAGCCGCCTCTGGCCCCACAGCTCTGCTCAGGCCAGGCTGCTCTGGGCAGGGGCCCCACGGCCTCAGCCCCTGCAAGGGCACAGCAGCAGCTGCAGCTCAGACAGGACTCAGCCCCAGCCATGGGGAAGGGGCTGGGCAAGGAAAAGGAGGCTTCCTGTGTGCCCTGCTCCCCCGTGGCTGAGGTGCTGAGAGCTCTGCAGCCCTGCTGCCATCCCATCTGCCCAGACCAGCACAACAGCTCCAGCCTTGGGCCCTCCAGAGATGCTCCTGCTGCAGGCCCAGGGCCCGTGCCAAAGCTGGGGCAGCCAGAAAGCTGTGCCCATTTCTGTTCATTCTGCTCTGATGAGATGAACCTAAGCCAGTTGGAGGTGTCTGATGAATTTTACTTTTCCAGAGCCTCTTCTTTCTTGATCCTTTCATTTCAGGAATTCAATGAGAAAAGCTCATAAACATTTTTTCCAAAACACCTGGACAAAAAAAACCCTGGAACATTTTAAGTTTTCAGTTCTTCTGTGGATATTGAGAGATTTCAGAAGTGTATTTAAGGTATAGATTTCAGAAGTATATTTTATGTTGAAAACAATGCAGAGAAAACTGTTTTGTCATGTTGTTTTCTTTTCCTGTTTATAGATTGATAACAGCAATGTCCAATTGATATGGACACTCAGCACCTGCTAATGCAGTCTGAAAGATATGAAAAATCAAGGTCCTTCATGGCTGAAAATTCCATCAGACTTTGTCCCCACTCTAGGAACATTGATAGGACAAGAGGACAGAGCCTTAAGCCTATACCAGAGGAGGTTTAGGCAGGACATTAGGAAATATTCTTCATAGAAATTGTGACTCGGCATTGGAATGGCTTGACCAGTGAGGTGGTTGTGTCACTATCCCTGGAAGAGTTTAAGGAAAGACTGGATGTGGCACTCAGTGCCATGGTCTGGGTGACAAGGTGGTGTTGGGTCACAGGTTGCACTTGATGCTCTCCAAGGACTTTTCCAGCCTGGTGGATTCTCTGATGATGGTGACACTGCAGGGCCCTGGGAAAGCAAGCGGCCATTGTGACACTGCAGGGCCTGGTGGCACTGAGAGGACCAGAGTGACACTGTGTATGACATGGTACCAGAGAGCCCAGGGGCCATTGTGACACTGTGGGCTGAATGGAAGCAAGGAGTCCATGGTGACACTCTGGGGCCTGGTGGAACCACAGAGGCCACGGTGACCCTGTGGGGCCTGTTGAAACAAGGGCCATTGTGCCACTGCAGAACCAAGGAGAGCCTTGGGAGAGCCTGGGGCCCAGTGGAATCCAGGGGCCATTGTTCCATTGCAAGGACTCTTGGAACTGAGGGAACAATTGTGACCCTGGGGTGCCCCATGGAACCAAGGGGCTGCTCCCGAGGCTTTTCTGTGCTCAGCATTGGCCTGGGCAAAGTGTTCTGGAGAGAGCCTGGGCAAGGAGCCTGCAGCCCCCAGGGCCCTGGCCTGAGGCGTCAGCGCTGCCCCAGCAGTGCCCATGGCCTGTCCCTGCTGCAGCCCCGGCACTGCCACCCCAGCACTGTGCCCGGCCCCGAGAGCACTCAGGCCCTACAGCAACACCAGGGCCAGCAGGGCAGCGGGGCAGGGCCACGGCAGCAGCACTGGCAACACCAAGGGCTGCTGCTGCTGCTGCTGGGCACGGCTGCTGTGCCAGCACTGATCTGCCCCCAGCTCTGCACACAGACATTGCTGCTGCAGCTGCAGAGAAGGGAACCAAAGGGGCATCTCTGCAGAAAACTTGGTTGGGAGATCCTTGAGTTTCTTTAATGCCAGCAAGAGTGCAGTCCCTCATTGACACAAGCTGTGGCCACAGGGGAGGTGGAGAGAAACACAATGAGAAATGGCACAAACAATGACATTTCTTTGTGGATAATAATAAAATAGTAAAAGAAAATAACCTCAAATTCAAACCAGCAAGAATAATCAAATATGACTTTTATTACAAGTGATTTACAGAAATGGGCAAGCTGTTTAATGTTTCTGAAAACATCCAGTCATCAGTCCCACACTGCAGCCTTGAGCTCCTGGTTCCTCAGGCTGTAGATGAGGGGGTTCAGGGATGGAGGCACCACAGAGTACAGAACTGACAGGGCCAGATCCAGGGATGGGGAGGAGATGGAGGGGGGCTTCAGGTAGGCAAACACTGCAGTGGTGACAAACAGAGAGACCACGGCCAGGTGAGGGAGGCAGGTGGAAAAGGCTTTGTGCCGTCCTTGCTCAGAGGGGATCCTCAGCACGGCCCTGAAGATCTGCACATAGGAGAAAATAATGAACACAAAACAACCAAGTCCTAAAGAGGCATTAACTGCAATGAGCCCAAGTTCCCTGATGAAAGATTTTGAGCAAGAGAGCTTGAGCATCTGTGGGATTTCACAGTAGAATTGACCCAGGACATTGCCATGGCACAGGGGCAGGGAAAATGTATTGGGAGTGTGCAGCAGAGCAGTGACAAAGGCACTGGCCCAGGCAGCTGCTGCCATGTGGGCACAAGCTCTGCTGCCCAGGAGGGTCCCGTAGTGCAGGGGTTTGCAGATGGACACGTAGCAGTCGTAGCACATCATGGTCAGCAGGGAAACCTCTGCTGTGATAAAAAAGGAAAAGAAAAAGAGCTGTGCAGCACATCCTGCATAGGAGATGGTTGTGGTGTCCCAGAAGGAATTGTGCATGGCTTTGGGGACAGTGGTGCAGATGGAGCCCAGGTCGGTGAGGGCCAGGTTGAGCAGGAAGAAGAACATGGGGCTGTGCAGGAGGTGGCCGCAGGCTACGGCGCTGATGATGAGGCCGTTGCCCAGGAGGGCAGCCAGGGAGATGCCCAGGAAGAGGCAGAAGTGCAGGAGCTGCAGCTGCCGCGTGTCTGCCAATGCCAGCAGGAGGAAGTGGCTGATGGAGCTGCTGTTGGACATTTGCTGGGGCTGGCCTTGGGCACCTGTTCATGGAGAAAGGACAGGGACAAGTCAGCAGAGGCTGCTCTGAGCCAAACCTGGGCCATTCCCTGTAGACTGTCGTGCTGTGACTCACCTACCCTTGTTTCTGCTCTGGGAAAACCTTCCCCCAGGTCCCTGCCTGAGCTCCAGTTGTGCTGTCTGAGTGTGCCAGGAGCAGCCAGGCCTTTTTGTGGGCGCTCTCCAGGAGCCATCCCTGCCCTGCTGCCCTGGGTTTGTGGCCATGTGGCAGAGGGACAAGGCTGGATATTCAGGGAATCACTCCTAATGCAGACAGGATTTTTGCCATCTGCACTCTCAAGTGTAAAGGACATGGAGAGCAGGAAGGAATTTTAGCCATTTTTTTCCTGCCCACACATCATTTCTGTTCTTCTGATGTCAGGAATCGCCAGCATTTCTGCTGCACTCACAGTTTGCCACTGACAGAAGAGAAGCAAAGGATTCCCTGTGGCTTAAGGCAAAGTGAGGGGCTGGATGGGCTTGTTCCCCACTTCCCTGGGTTTGCAGCTTTGGCTGCAATCAGAGCACAATCACACTCCCCTGTCACCCTGGCATAAACCAGACCCTGCCCAGAGCAGAGGGATCCCTCAATGTCTCACCCTCTCCAAAGGGCTCTGGGCAAGGTCTCAGCACCCCTTCTGCCAAGGACACTCCCGGCTCCCTTGGCAAACCCAGCAGCATTTCCTCAGCTCTGGCATCTCTGCACTTTCCCGTGGCACATTCAGGGAACTCCCAGGGGCTCTGGCACAGATTTGCAGCCACGAGGGCAGCTCAGAGCTGGGAAGGACACAGCAAGGAGATCCCTGGGTGTGCCCATGATGGGATCTCAGGGAGGAGGCTCAGCTCATTCCCCTTTCCCATGGACTGCTTTGCCCACAGCCCCACAGGTCCCAGGGAAGCTTGGACACCCCATTGCCATGGCCACAGCTGCCTGGCAGGAATGCCAAGGGCAGTGCCTGACTCAGCTGCTGCAAAGGCCAGAGCCTCCCTGAGAGCACCAGATGACAGGGACAGGATCAGGGCAGTGCAGAAACAAGAGCAGATGTGGTGGTGCTGTGCCTGGGAGGGCAGGGCAGAGACAGCTGGCAGAGAGTCTCTGTAAATGTTGAAACATTACTTTGATGATCCTGTGGGTTCTTTTCAACTCAGAATGTTCTGTGATTCTGTGATTAGAAATCCTGTTCTGCTTCTCTCATCCTCCTGTTGCCTATAATCAAAAGAGAAAAAAACCCTTTTTAAAGTGTTAGAACAGTAAGTTGTGAACCCGACTTTTATTGGAAGCTTCCAGGTGTCCCAGAAAGGATGGGGCATATGCAGCCCCTGATTTAAACAATTTTTTAAGGTTGCTTAATTAGGATATTTACCAGGAATATGCAATAGGAGATTTAGTTGCCCCAGTTATACACACCTGTGTCAAGGCATTCGAGCAGGTCCAAGGGCTTCTTTGCTCCCCTTTTTTTTTTTGACAGCTCACACTCTGGTGAAAAACCAAAATGTTCTTCTTGTAGGTCCTCTTCCTGATAATAAGACTATACAGTATTTCAGGAATGTATTTAGAAGGTCTGCCAATTGTTCTAAAATCTATGAGAAAGGGTGAGAGACATATCAGATTTAATTAGAGAGTATAGTTATATAGTACGTAATAGTAGTTGAATAGAGGTAATTAAGGATTATAGTTTTAGAACTATATAATAGTAGTTAACAGAGCTACAAATATATGAAAAATGTATAAAGAATAAAAATCTTTTTGTCTTCACCCCAACTTTTCCATCCTTCTCCAAGCAGAAAAATGAAAACACTCTCAGGAAAGCCCCTGATCTTTACAGCAATGCCAGGCTTACCTTCTTTGGGCAAGTGTCCTCCGCAGCTGTGCCCAGGCTGGTGTGGAGCTGGGAGCAGCCCTGCCCCACACAGCCCCTCTCAGCAGCAGCAGCAGCAGCAGCAGCAGCAGCAGCAGCAGCAGCAGCAGCAGCAGCAGCAGCAGCAGCAGCAGCAGCTGCCCTGCTCAGGGTGGCTCCTTCCCCCCACAGCTTCTCCCCAGCGCTGGCAGCAGCTCCCCGGGCTGGCTGAGAGCTGTCCCTGGCAGGCAGCAGAGTCCCTGGGCCAGCACAGCGCCCTGGGCTGCAGGACCCTGCTCTGCACCACAGCTCTGGGCACCCCTGGCTGCTCTATACAAGAGATCATCAGAGAATGTACTCACACAGTCTGGAGGCTTTGGGATGTTGCAGCTTGAGGAGATCACTGCAGGAGCTGCAGCTGCATTGTCCTGCAGCCAGAGGTTCCTGTGCCAAGGGCTGGCAGTGATTCTCCCCCAGTCCCTTCTCAGCTCCTTCCCAGTCCTGAGTTATTGAAGCTCTGTGTGCCTGTGTGCTGTGCCCGGGGTGGCTGCAGGCAGTGCTCCAGCCCTGCTGGGCTGGCAGAAAAGCTGCTCATCCAGAGAAATGTGTTTTTAAGCTCTTCTTGGTTACCAGGATCTCCCTCTGGATGATGAGCTCAGCCCAGCTCATCAGCACAGACACAGCACAAGGACTTTAATGACCCTCTCAGGGCTTTGTGCTGAGGCCCTGAACATCAGTCCCTGAGAGGGAGATGAAGAAACCTCTCCAGAACTCCAAGGCAGAAGCCAACTGCAAAGTTTCTGGAAGTTTTAATGGGTCCCAGGGAGGGACATGACACAGAAAGTGTCCCCAGGCCCCAGGCAGAGCAGAGAACTGCAGGCAGTGATGACAGGTGGGGACAAAGAGAAGCCAAGGCTTGGTGCCCTGGGCCACAGCAGCCTCTGTGCCACCAAGGACACTGAGGAGACACCTTGTCCTGAGGCCCTGGGGCCTCCTTGCACAGCCCCAGCAAGGCTGGGCACTGTCAGCCCCTTGTCCTGCCCTCAGCATCCCCCTCCCATGCCAGTGGCCTCCAGGATGTGCTGGAAGGAGTCCCTGGGGAAGGAGCCTTGGTCAGCAATGGCCCTGGGGGGCTCCTTCCTGCTGCCAGGGACTGCTGGTTTTTCCAAGGCCTTTGGGTTTGGCTTTTGTCTTGGAGTCTCTGAGAGGTTTCTGCAATCCTGGCCTCCAATTCTCTGCTTTAATGAGTCCCTTGAGAGGCTTTGTCAGTAACAACACTCAGTGGGGCTCATTTATACTTCAGAGTACTCAAAGTTTATTACAGAACTTTTTTTGAATCTGAGTCTTAGAGTTTTGTTAAATCATCCTTCTATTATCTGCTTTAATGAGTCCCTGGAGATTTTTAGCCAGTAACAACACTCAGTAGGACTCATTAATGCTTCAGGGTACTCAGGGATAATTTAAGTACTTCTTTTTGCCGCTAAGTCTATGAGAAGTTTCTGTGCAATCCTGGCCTCCAATTATCTGCTTTAATTAGTCCCTTGAGAGCTTTGCACTGACACACAGTCGTGCTCAATAATACTTTGAGATACTCAAGATGTTTAAGGTACTTTGGATTTTCCTTCCCACACTGAGTCTCTGAAAAGGTTTTTGTGCAATCCTGGCCTCCAGTTCTCTCCTCCAAGGACTCCGTAAGGAGCCTGTGTTGGGCATGGACCTCAGTGAAACCCATGAATGCTTTGAGACACTTTGGGTTTTTCTTTTGACTTGGACTCCTGGAAAGGTTTGTGCAATCTCCTCTCAGGCCCTGAGCTTCCAGGGCTCAGCACCAAATGCACCACGGGGCTCATTAGGTTTAAGCAAGTCCTGACAAACCATGGCTGTGCCTTGATTTCCCTCTGCTATGGTGCAGTTCTTTAGGAAATTTTCTGCTGCAGTTATTGAGAAATATTTCAAAGAGTATTTGGAAATATGTATTCCTATTTTAAAGGCTTTATTTTATTACTTTTCTTATAACACAAGAGGTGAGTGTAGCATTCAGTGATTGATATTTACCCAGGGTCTCTCCTCAGGAGGCCTGGCCTGCTCAGAGAAGCTGTGCCTTGAGGTCTGACCCAGTGTGGACAACCTTGCTCCACATTCCCCAACTCCATCCTGTCTCTCCTCACTCACCAGGGTTTTGCTTTGCTTGGAGAACTGGCTGCACACACCCAAAGAGGGGTTTTCTTCTTTTGTTTTTGAAGCAACCTAAACCTCCTGAATTTCCCTATTGAAAACAGAAACACTCACCAAGTGTGTGCTAAGCCCAAGGTGCCACCAAGACCACTCCAGCCCTGCCCTGGGCCAGGAGTGAGGTTGGATCATCATCCCAACCTGCACTGGGCCATTGCAAGGGGCTGTGGCCATGGACACTGCACTGACCTCACTACTGGGTTTGGGTGCCACAGTGTTCAGGGTTAGATTTGTTTCTTTTTTACTTACAGAATTTTTTCCAATTCACTGCTAGCAAACTCACTTCTGGGTACTTGTGGGTACTTAAGCAGAACAAAGGGGCCAAAGGAGAGGATTTGCAGCACCTGGCTACACTTCTTTGGGTCTCTGGGAGTTTCTCTCAGAGGGGGGAGATCACACGAGTTTGGGTGGGCAGAAAAAGGACAGGGCTGGGGGCAGCTCTGCTGTCTCTTGCTCTTGGCATCAGAGAGAGGACGGCCAGGCTGCTGCTTGCTGCGGGACGAGTTCACTGTCACCACCAAGTCTGGTCCTGGGAAATCTACCACCATCTGCCTGTGTGCCCAGGAATTCTGAGCTCGCCTCCCCCTGCCCTGCTGGAGCTGGGCCGGCCCTGTCCCGCTGCTGCCGCCTCTTTGGAACTGCTTTGAGGCTTTTGGTTTCGCTGTACCCCTGCCCTGCCCTGCCCTGCCCTGCCCTGCCCTGCCCTGCCCTGCCCTGCCCTGCCCTGCCTGCCGGGACATCCCTGCCATTCCAGCTACCACCCACGGAGCTTCTGATATATCCCATCCACCAGCCCAGGATTTTCCACCCTTCCAGCTTAGTGCTCTCATGAGATGGAGGACATTTATGAATATAAAAAGACAAGATTTTAATAGCAGTTTCTGGTGATTTTGTAAAAGTAAAGAAACCGTTTGTACTGAGAACACATAGAAGATGAGCTATTAAGCTTGATTTTTAGGTAGTTACTATATAGAAATTATATAGGTAAGATGTATAATGTTTAACCTCAGCAAAGTGGGACCAAGGTATTTGTCAAAAATCAGTAAAGCAGAACTTTGCAGCTTTAATCAAGCTAAATCAAGCTCCTCATCTTTGGCAAGAGAAAAGTGACGTCAAAAATAGCCAAACCTTCACTGCGCCCTCCCAGAAGTGAAGATCAGCCTGAGGAAGACGTTGGCCTTCCTCCCAAGACCCCAACTCACGACCATCAAGAGGTGTGAGAGATAATTAGAATACAAAGTGAGAGAAGGCAAGAAATGGGCGGGTGAGGAGGTGTAGGTTGTGGGATCAATGTGTACTTAAACCTGGACCTTGTCTTGACCAGGTACGCACGGTTTGGAGGGATATCCCCCGTGTGTCCCAGCTGGAAATAAAACATACCTGCTTTACAATTTCTAATTGTAAAGTCCTTATTCTATGCTTCACTCAGAGTCCTGCAGGGGCACCGAGATCAGGCTGCCCTGGGCTTTGTGAAGCAAAGCCCCTCGAGGTTCCTGGTTCTGTTTTGTTGTTAATGCTGGAGTTGTTGTTGTTTATTTGCCTTTTTATACATTCCAGTAAGGAACTGTTATTCCTGTCCCCATACCTCTGCCTGAGAGCCCTTTGATTTTCTAAAATTTAATAATAATTTGGAGGGAGGGGGGTTTGAATTTTTCATTCCAAGGGAGGCCTTGCCTTTCCCTAGCAGATCCCTGTCTTTCCAACCACAACAGATTTTGGTGCCCAATGTGGGGCTTGAGGGTAGTGAGAAAAGAAGGGTCAAAAGAGGAATAATGGTTCTTGAGTCACCTAATATTTTCTTTTGTGTGTGCTGGATATAGAAGCCTCATTAGGTAACACCATGTAGTCTAGCTTACCCTGGTTTGGGTGGCACGTTGTCGTGGGTGTATTTCTCCCATTTGCAGGCCATTATCTAAACATGGGTCCTATAACTGAGGCTACTGTGGCTGTTCTCCAGTTTGTTTTATGGGTTAATAAGGTGAGGAATTCATGGATTTTTAACTTCCTCTGGAAGGCAGGCACATGGATATGTGGCTATCACACATTAAATGTATGTTTTTGGGGTTACTTTAAGAATAGTACTTTCTGTGAGGAAATGCCAGTGGGGGAAGTTTTCTCCCAGCCCTTCAACCAATCCTTTGTTCCTACTCCACTAGCTTTTGAATTTCCTCAAGATACTAACCAACTGTTGCTGATAGCCCAAGTCTATTTTACTTTCAGAGGTAAGGTGAGGTCACCTTGGATCACTGCACAGACTTGGGATTCTGCCATGGAGCCTGACACTGCCCCACAGAATAAGGATAGTGCTATGGAGCCTGACAGTGCCCTACAGAATAGGGATGCTGCCCCACACCTGACCCTGCCTCAGCCCACCCCAGAAATGAACCACCCAGATTGGGTGGGGGTTCTGGTGAAAAAGATACTTGAGATTGGCCAGGTGCTAATAGAATACACTTCCCCATCTGGTGGGAAGCCCTCCCCCTGCCCTGAAAAGGGAGAGTCTGATGGTGCAGCAGTGGAACCCACAGACGTTACAATTGTCAAGGTTCCAGCTGAACCACAGGGGCAGTCACAACCAGCAGCAGTCGCCCCTCTGGAAACTAAGAAGTCTAAGATGAAATCAGAGCACCCAGGAAATAAGGATAAGAAAGGAGGGCCCTCACAACCCGCAGGGGAGACACAAATGAGATCATCACCAAGTCCCTTTCATATGCAAGTCTAAGCAATCTGCAAAAAGATATTGTACAACGGGGACGTGAGGCTTACACAGCCTGGTTACTTTGGGTCTGGGACCTTATAGGTACAGGTGTTCAACTAGATGGTAGTGAGGCAAGGAATTTAGGACCCTTGACCCAGGACTCAGGTTTGAACAAAGTGTTTGTAAGGGAGCCAGGCCCCCTTTCCCTTTGGGAGTGGCTTTTGATGAGTGTAAGGGAGAGGTTTGTCCACAAAGAGTGAATGCAGGAGCACCATCATAAAAAGTGCTGGAAGACCCTTGAAAAAGGGATCTAACAGCTGAGGGAAGTGCCAGTATTGGAGGTACTCTTTGGGAGGGGTGGACAGCATGATGATGACCCTGACAAGGTCAGGTGCAAAGGGAAAATGTTTTAGAGTCTGGCAAACCTAGGACCATCTCAATATGCCACATTCATTAAAATGATTAATGCTGAATACAACAGAGAGACAGTTTTGCGTTCTGTAGCTACAAAGCTTAGAAATTTTGAGTGTATGATTAATGGCCTGATGCAGGCTCAAATCTCTCCTGTAGTTAAAGAACTCAGAGAGGAAATGAGGGAGGTAAGGAAGGAAATGAGGAGGAACAGTTCCCATATGGCACCAGTGTGAGTCACAGGCCCCAAAATCAGAGCCCAACGCCCTCCAGCTAGAAAGAGAGGGTACACCCCAAGGACTGACCTGTGGTCCTTCCTGCGTGACCATAGAGAAGACATGGGAAGGTGGGATGGAAAACCCACTTCTGCCCTGGCAGCACGGGTGCGTGAGCTCAAGGAGAGAAACACTAACCGAAGGGGTCCCACTAAAATGAAAGTAGCCTCAACCTCCCAGGACCGAGCCACCAGGTATTGTAGAAGTGAAGATGATATGTCAGATCCCCTTGAAGGAGCCTCTACTATGCATGCCCAGGAAGGGAATAATAACCAGTGCTAGAGGGGCCCTGCCTCTAGCCAGGAAGAGGCACGGGAAAACTGAGTCTTTTGGACTGTGTGGATTCGATGGCCTGGCACATCAGAGCCACAGAAATATGAAGCTTTGGTAGATACTGGTGCACAGTGTACCCTGATGCGATTGGGACATGTCGGGGCAGAAAATATTTCCATTGCTGGAGTGACAGGGGGATCACAGCAACTGACTCTGGTGGAAGCCGAGGTGAGCCTGACCAGGAAGGAGTGGCAGAAACATCTGATTGCAACCGGCCCAAAGGCCCCGTGTATCCTGGGCATTGACTTCCTCCAGAATGGGTATTACAAAGACCCTAAGGGACTCAGATGGGCTTTTGGAATAGCTGCTGTGAAGGCAGAGGGCATCAAGAAATTGAACACCTTGCCTGGACTGTCAGAGAACCCATCTGCAGTAGGACACCTGAAGGTAGAAGAACAACGAGTACCAGTTGCCACCTCGACGGTGCACCGCCGGCAGTATCGGACCAATCGAGATGCCGTGATCCCCATCCACAAGATGATCCGGGAGCTGGAGAGCCAAGGGGTGGTCAGCAAAACCCACTCACCCTTCAACAGCCCCATCTGGCCTGTGTGCAAGTCTGATGGAGAATGGAGACTGACTGTGGACTATCGTGCATTGAATGAGGTGACTCCACCGCTGAGCGCTGCTGTGCCGGACATGCTGGAACTCCAGTACGAGCTGGAGTCCAAGGCAGCAAAGTGGTATGCCACTATTGACATTGCTAATGCATTTTTCTCCATTCCTCTGGCTGCAGAGTGCAGGCCTCAGTTTGCGTTCACATGGAGGGGCATGCAGTACACCTGGAACCGACTGCCCCAGGGGTGGAAGCACAGCCCCACCATCTGCCATGGACTGATCCAGGCTGCACTGGAAAAGGGAGAGGCTCCAGAACATCTGCAGTACATCGATGACATCATTGTGTAGGGGAACACAGCAATGGAAGTGTTTGAGAAAGGGGAGAAGATCATCCAGATTCTCCTGGAAGCCGGCTTTGCCATCAAGAAGAGCAAGGTCAAGGGACCTGCCCGAGAGATCCAGTTCTTAGGGGTAAAGTGGCAAGATGGTCGTCGCCAGATACCCACAGAGGTAATCAACAAGATCACTTGGATGTCTCCACCGACCAGCAAGAAGGAAACACAAGCTTTCCTAGGTGCCACAGGCTTTTAGAGAATGCACATTCCCGAGTACAGCCAGATTGTGAGCCCTCTCTACCTGGTTACCTGCAAGAAGAACGATTTCCACTGGGGCCCTGAACAGCAGCAAGCCTTTGCCCAGATCAAGCAGGAGATCGCTCATGCGGTAGCCCTTGGCCCAGTGAGGACGGGACCAGATGTGAACAATGTGCTCTACTCAGCAGCCGGGAGCCATGGCCTGTCCTGGAGCCTATGGCAGAAGGTGCCGAGTGAGACTCGAGGTCGGCCACTGAGATTCTGGAGCCGAAGCTACAGAGGGTCTGAAGCCAATTACACCCCAACTGAGAAGGAAATCTTGGCTGCCTATGAAAGAGTTCAAGCTGCCTCAGAGGTGATTGGCACAGAAGCACAACTCCTCCTGGCACCCTGACTGCCTGTGCTGGGGTGGATGTTTAAAGGAAAGGTCCCCTCCACCCATCATGCCACTGATGCCACATGGAGCAAGTGGATTGCTCTTATTATGCAGCACACCCGTATGGGTAAACTGAATCGCCCTGGGATTTTAAAGATAATTACCAATTGGCCTGAGGGTGAAAATTTTGGCCTCACAGATGAAGAACAAGAGCAAGTGACACGGGCTGAAGAGGCTCCACCATATAACCAATTGCCAGCAGAGGAGACACATTATGGCCTTTTCACTGACGGCTCTTGTCGTATTGTAGGGATGAACCAGAAGTGGAAAGCAGCCGTATGGAGCCCCACACGACAGGTTGCTGAGGCCACCGAAGGAGAGGGTGGATCAAGTCAACTTGCAGAACTCAAGGCTAGTTAATTGGCCTTGGATATTGCTGAGAGAGAGGGGTGGCCAAGGCTCTAGCTCTATACCGATTCATGGATGGTAGCCAATGCTCTGTGGGGATGGCTGAAGAGGTGGAAAGAGGCTAATTGGCAGCGTGGAGGGAAACCAATCTGGGCTGCTGAGGAGTGGAAGGACATTGCTACCAGGGTAGGGAGACTACCTGTGAAAGTCCACCATGTAGATGCCCATGTCCCCAAGATCAGAGCTAATGAGGAACATCAAAACAACGAGCAGGTAGATCGGGCAGCAAAAGTAGAGGTGTCAAAGATTGATTTAGATTGGGAACACAAGGAAGAGTTGTTTTTAGCTCGATGGGCCCATGATGCCTCAGGCCATCAGGGTAGAGATGCCACCTACAAGTGGGCCTGAGACCGAGGGGTGGATCTAACCTTAGACAGTATTTTTCAGGTTATCCATGACTGTGAGACATGTGCTGCCATCAAACAGGCCAAGCGGGTGAAGCCCCTATGGTATGGGGGACGGTGGTCTAAATATAAGTATGGAGAGGCCTGGCAGATTGATTATATTACCCTACCCCAGACACGTCACGGCAAGCGCTACGTGCTCACAATGGTGGAAGCCACAACAGGGTGGCTGGAGACCTACCCTGTGCCTCATGCTACTGCCCGAAACACCATACTGGGCCTAGAGAAGCAAGTCCTGTGGAGACATGGTACCCCTGAGAGAATTGAGTCAGACAACGGGACTCATTTCAAGAACAGCCTTATCAACACCTGGGCTAGGGTACATGGCATTGAGTGGGTGTACCACATCCCCTACCATGCAGCAGCTGCAGGCAAAGTGGAGAGGCACAATGCACTGTTAAAAACCCAGTTGAAGGCATTGGGTGGGGGATCTTTCAAGAATTGGGAGCAGCATTTGGCAAAGGCCACCTGGTTGGTCAACACCCGAGGCTCCACCAACCGAGCAGGCCCCACCCAGGCTGAGCCTCTGCATACAATAGATGGAAATAAAGTCCCAGTGGTGCATGTCAGAGGCCTGTTAGGGAAGACAGTGTGGGTCAAGTCTGCCTTAAGCACAGGCAAACCCATTCGTGGGATTGTCTTTGCTCAGGGACCATGTTGCACATGGTGGATAATGCAGAAAGATGGAACAACATGATGTGTACCTCAGGGAAATCTGATTGTTGGGTGAGAATCATTTGTAAACATCACTGTCTGCTGGATGCTATTGCCATTGTCTGTACATTAAACCACGCAGAATGAAATAGAAGGAAATGTGTAAGTGAGAGGGTATGTGTTAAGTGTTTAAGGTATGAGCAAGTGAGAGAGGAATCCTGCCACTCTGCAGCTTGGGGCCTGGATTCATTGGCTCAGTATTGTTGTTTTTTGTGGGGAAAACAAATGAAAGTTTTATGTGGAATATATGTTGGTTTTGGCCATGAGTCGACGATATGGAGATAAGGGGTGGAATGTCTTAGGGTGATGTGTTTATCCCTCAATCGTCTGTTGGGTGTAAAGCGGGGGGAAGGCGCAGTTTGTTTTTCCCCAGGAAAGCTCTGCTCCTCGGATGGACCTTGAGACGAAGCAGGGGAGGAATTCGCAAGACAAAAGAAGCTGTTTTTCTCCGGGAGAGTAGTAGTTAGTAGTAACTTAGAGCTAGCATAGTTAGATCTATAGAATAGCTAGAAGTTTTTTTTTTCCTTTTTCCTCTTTTTTTTTCTCCCTTTCCTCAGAACTGTTCCGATCTCTCCAGACTGGGGACCGGGGAAAGCGCCAGGGGCTTCCACAAGGGACTCACCCCCATCAAGACCAGCCCTGCAGAACAACTCCCTTTACTCCCAGCACCAGTGGAGACGGGCAGCAGTAACATCTGCAAGAGGACACTTGCTCTTTTCCAAGTTTGTTATCCTCCGTAAGCGGCTGAGGCTTTTGTCATCGGGTATTGTGCTGGGGAGTGTTTTGCCTGTGTAATAAACAGGTCATTTCCACCTCTCTCTCAGGAAGTCTTTCTTCCCGAACCGGTTGGGGGAGGGGAGGGGGACCCCATGGGAGGGTTTCTCTCAAATCTGTTTGAAACCAACACAGACTTCTTGGCGCCCAGACGCGGAGCACGAGAGAGAGTGGAAAAGACCCTGTACTGATTGGTATTTTGCATTTGGTGACTATGCTACTTGAATTCATGTCCCTCGGGGTGGGGGTCCTGATTGTTTTGGACCCTTAGGCTTCTTTAAAGTCCTAATACATTTGTGGTCCTTAGGTTTATTTGCATATCCAGAGATAGCCTCAGTATTTTCACTAATACACAGTTTTTACAGCAGAGGGACACGGATTAGAGTAGCTATTGGTCTTGGTTTAATGATAATGACTTGTAGGAAGTTTATAAAGTGTCTGAGATCTTTTCCTATCATGTATGGGTCATGGTTGCGGTTATTCACCTTGTTAGTGGAAGGAGGAGACACATTATGCCCTTTTCACTGACGACTCTTGTCGTATTGTAGGGATGAACCAGAAGTGGAAAGCAGCCGTATGGAGCCCCACACGACAGGTTGCTGAGGCCACCGAAGGAGAGGGTGGATCAAGTCAACTTGCAGAACTCAAGGCTGTTCAACTGGCCTTGGATATTGCTGAGAGAGAGGGGTGGCCAAGGCTCTACCTCTATACCGATTTATGGATGGTAGCAAATGCTCTGTGGGGATGGCTGAAGAGGTGGAAAGAAGCTAATTTGCAGAGTGGAGGGAAACCAATCTGGGCTGCTGTGGAGTGGAAGGACATTGCTACCAGGGTAGGAAGACTACCTGTGAAAGTCCACCACGTAAATGCCCATGTCCCCAAGAGCAGAGCTAATGAGGAACATCAAAACAACGAGCAGGTAGATCGGGCAGCAAAAGTAGAGGTGTCAAAGATTGATTTAGATTGGGAACACAAGGGAGAGTTGTTTTTAGCTCGATGGGCCCATGATGCCTCGGGCCATCAGGGTAGGGATGCCACCTACAAGTGGGCACGAGACCGAGGGGTGGATCTCACCATGGACAGCATCTCTCAAGTTATCCGAGACTGTGAGACATGCGCTGCCATCAAGCAAGCCAAGCGGATGAAGCCCCTCTGGTATGGGGGGCGGTGATCTAAGTACAAGTATGGGGAGGCCTGGCAGATTGATTATATCACACTGCCTCAAATCCGTCAGGGCAAGCGCCATGTGCTGACCATGGTAGAAGCCACCACTGGATGGTTGGCAACCTACCCTGTGTCCCATGCCACAGCCCGCAACACCATCCTGGGCCTTGAAAAGCAGGTCCTTTGGAGGCACGGTACTCCCGAGAGAATTGAGTCAGACAATGGGACTCATTTCGAAAATAATCTTATTAAAGCCTGGGCTAGGGAACATGGCATTGAGTGGGTATATCATATCCCATACCACGCACCAGCTGCAGGTAAAGTAGAGAGATACAATGGGTTGTTAAAAACCACCCTGAAAGCATTGGGTGGGGGATCCCTAAAAAACTGGGAGCAGCACCTAGCAAAGGCCACCTGGTTAGTTAACACCCGAGGTTCCACCAACCGAGCAGGTCCTGCCCAGTCTCAGCTCCTTAATATAGTAGATGGAGATAAAGCCCCAGTGGCCCATGTTAGAGGTTTGTTGGGAAAGACAGTATGGATCAACCCTGCCTCGAGTACAGATAAACCCATCCGTGGGGTTGTCTCTGCTCAAGGACCAGGCTATACATGGTGGATAATGCAAGAAGATGGAACAACACGATGTGTACCTCAGGGAGATCTGAATGTGGGGTAAGATTCATATGTGCGTTAAATCAGTCAGATATGGAACAAAGGAGACGTGTAAGTGTCAAGGATCTGAGCAAGTAGGACAGATGGAAATGTGTAAGTGTTGGAAGTCTGAGTAAGTGGAATGAAGTTTTATTGTGTGTCCACGATGTAGGATAAGGGGTGGAATGTCCTGGGTTGGCAGGCAACTTCTACTCTATATCCTACATCGTGGGCCTATATTTTGTCTAGCAGTTGTTTCTCTTCCCCCTCGGCGAGGACTGTGGCTGATAGGCGGGTCCTCGCTGGGGTGGGGGGGGGGAAACGGCTGCGGGCTCCCTTACTTTCACTTTTGGCTAGCAGCTTGCTTTTTTGCTTAGCGTGCTTGCTGTTCTGCTCGCTACTATCGCTATTCTTTTCTAGGTTTTTTCTCTTCCTTTTTTCTTTCCCCTTCCCGAAGATTAGGACCGGCTCTGGACTGACCTGACCTCGCCTGACCTGAGGAAGTTCGGGAATTTCCAGGGCTCGACACAGAAGATCTGCGCCTCTTCCCACACAGTATCTGTTTCCTTCTTTGTTTTTCCTTTTGTGTGGGGAGTGTTGTTAATAAAATAGGTTTTTCCACTTTCCCTCCAAGGAGTTTTTCTTCCCTCCCGAACCCAGGTCTGGGAGTGGGGGAGGGGTGGTGGAGGTTTGTCTTAGGGGTTCTCCCCCTAATCTGTTCCAAACTGGGACAGACAGACTGGGAATAAAACAGAGCAGGCTCCAACTTAGAAATAGAAAGAAAGCTTTTTTGACTTACACTATATAGAAAAGAGGAACAGGAAGAAACAAAATCAGAAATGAAAAGAACCTCCTAAACCCCGTCTCCTCCCCCCCCCACACACACATTCCTACCAAAACTTTCTGAGAAGAAACCTGGAACCCCCAGCTTAAAATATTAAGGGAGAGGAGTCTTCCTTGTGCCCTATAAAAACTCCCACAAGAAACACAGTCTCTTGTAGCCTGCACTTTTCACAAATGACCCACCCCATACAGAGGAAATGTACATTTGAGAAGTCCTCCTTCCACGGACGGTGCTCTCACCACCACCCATGGACTAGAAACTGCTTGTAGGGTTCTTTTTAAGGATGCTTTGGGACACAAGTCTCCCCCATTTCTCCCTCGGGGCAAAGGGTTCTGAGAACAAAAGCCTCCTCTGAGGGCACCACCACACCCTCTCTCTGTGCTCTCTGGAGGCAGAAGATGAAAAGAGGACGCTCCACCACACCCCCACACCCCCCCTCCACAGACTGAAATGTGTGTTCACAGAGATGAAATGACCTTTCATTGGTCCACAGGGTGCCAACCTCCGAACCAAGACTCTCTCACTTCCTGGGGCAGGTCAAACCATGACATTGTTAAAGAATACTTTTTTTTAATATTTGAAAAAGATCCTCTTCTATCTTTAAAATTGTCTCTCTCTCAAGCGACCGCCTTTTACTACAGCTAAAGGGCCAAATCTGTGTCTCAGACAGCTGAGACCTCTTTTTATCTCAGGAGCTGGGGAACTTCCTCTGCAACATTCTCAATGAAATCTCAATTACATCAGTCTATTACCTTCAGCTAGAACAGCATTCCCCCAAAGCAGCATCAATCTATTACAAGAAATAGTCCATTTCTCTGTGGTTTACATCTAGAGAAGTCCAGTCAAAAATGTCCACTTCCTCAATCCTTTCTTCCAGACAACCTTTATCAGTTCTTTTGGTGACTGTATCATGCTGTCTCTCTACATTTTAAATCACTCTGATCTTCTTCTCTCCCTCTGGGAAAGGGTTGGAGTTCTGAAAGCTTCATGTTGCCAGGAAAGGGTTAAATCTGCCCAAGGTCTTTCTCTCGCTGCAGCTGACAGATGTTAGAATGATACTAAAACCCTGTACATCCATGGAGATGTAACCACTTTCAATTGGTTCTTTCCTGAACTTCCTGAAAACTCACTTCCTGGTCAAAACCACCACAGCATGGGAACTGATTAAAAGGGATACATGAAATTTTTTTTAAGTTAGACTACGTGCATAAGTAAACGTGTATACATGCCTTATTAACTTCCTGTCAAACTTTTGCCAATTATATTGATGCTAAATGTTTTGCACCAATGAATATAAGAAGTTATTTTGATGTAGTCAATGACTTAAGATCACGCTTTGTTTAGAGTATATAAGCAAGAGAACACACAGAATAAAATCTTCTTCCATTTTGGATCCTGATCACGTGTGTGTGTGTGTGTGTGTGTGTCACATCTGACATAACAGTAACAGCCAGGGCGGAGCTGTCCAGCCTTGCCCTCAGCTCTAGGCACTCTGGGTTCTCCTGTGGGGGAAACAAAATCTGGGGCATTTTCTCACCAAAATTTAGGAATCTCCAACCCTGAAATTGGTGGTTTTAACCCCAAAATGTTTGGGATATCAGGTCTACCCAGTGGAGAAAATGGGGTTTTTTACTGACATCAGGTCTACCCATTGAAACTAAAGGCAGAGAAAGGACAACGGTCTATGCATTGAAAGCAATGGATAGGAAAGGAAACCAGGTCTACCCAATTAAAGTCAATGGGGATTTAGGGCCACCAGATCTACCCATTAATAGGACTCGATTGGGAAAGCTTACTGGTTAAACTGGCAGCCCTGGGAAGGGCTAAGGGGAAGCTCTTGGGGAGAACTGGAAACACTGGGTTTGGGGGAGGTGGAAGCACTGAGAGGGAGGAACAGGGGAAACTGAGCAAACTGGGAGCACTGGGAGTGGATAAGGGGGGCATTGGGGTTACTGGGAGATCTAGGGCATTACTGGGAGCACTGGCAAGGGTTACTGAGGACAGATGGAGGTAAATAGGACACCAAGTCTACCCATTCAAGTCAACAGAGATTTAAGGACACCAGGTCTACCCATTAAAGTCAAAGGGATAAATGGGACACTGCATCTACTCAGTCAAAGCAGGGGCGAATCACAACTACCAGTTTTGGCAGGGGCCCAAGAATTTTGGGAGGTACCCAGGGGTATCCAGGTGATTTTGAGGGGGAATCCAGGTGATTTGGGGGGGTATACAGGCAATTTGTGGAGAGAACCAGGTGATTTCTGGGGGTACCCAGGTGATTTTTTGAGGGTACCCAGGTGATTTTTAGGATACCCAGGTGTACCCAGGTGATTTGTGGGAGATGCAGGTGATTTTGGAGGTACCTAGGTAATTTTTGGGAGTACTCAGGTGACTTTGGGGGTTATCCAGGTGACTTTTAGGAGTATCAAGGTGCTTTTTGTGGGGTTCCCAGGTGATTTGGGGGAAGATCCAGGAGATTTTGGGGAGTATCCAGGTGATTTTTTGGGGGTACACAGGTGATTTTGAGGGTACTCAGGTGATTTGGGGGGTTCCCAGGTGTCCCCACTCACCCTGACGGGTCGGGAGAAGATGACAGCCACTGTTGCGTCCTCCCAGTTGAAGTGGACACAGATGACCCTCAGCAGCAGGAGGGCTGTGGGGGACACCCCAACATTGGGGGCACTGAATCATTATTTTAAAGAGTAAAGATTTTAGCTAAGCGATGGAAGTAATTTATATGGATCAGGGTGTAAATTAGATAAGCAAACGATAGGTTAATGATTATCAGATGCCCAAAGTAGATCTAATTGTTGTATTGTTTGCCATTATGAGCTTGTTTATAGAAGGAAATGCAGTAAGTGACCCGTTCTAAGAACAGATTGAAACCAGTAAGAACAATGACCAGCACCTGGACTTTATATCAATCAATCACAAAGCAGGGGACATTGGATCACACCAGAGGGTCACAGAGACCTGAGGAAGACTCTCCTGACTTCATCCTTTGAGAACACTGATCCAATTCAAGAGAAGAATTGCACACACATGAAGGACTAATAACCTCATTTTAATACCGAGCGGGGATGGGAGATGCTGGGGTTATGCACATGTATTGTATGTAAGATCTTGGGAAATAAATAGAGGCAAAAAACCTTGGATGATGCAGTCACACATTTCAGAAATGACACCCGTGCCATCTGCTGGTGTTAATAAACATACCACTTTCTAACTTTAATTAGAGAGTCTCTGTCCATGACCATATCTTTTTTTAATGATTAACACTTGAGATTGTCTAAAATTTAGGAGTTTTAGATTGCTAAAAAAAGGAAGAAAACCCCTCTTTGCCAGAGTGCAGCCAGTTGTCAGAGCAAAGCAGGTCCCAGGTGAGTGAAGAGAGACAGGATGGGGTTGGGAAATGTGGAGCAAGGTTGTCCACACTGGGTCAGACCTCAAGGCACAGCTTCTCTGAGCAGACCAGACCTCCTGAGGAGAGACCCTGGATCAATATCAATCACAGAATGCTGCAGTCATCTCTTTTCTAGAGAGAAAAATACATCCTTGAAAATAGGAATATGGGTTTTTTTGAAATATTTCCCCATAACTCAAGGAGAAAAGACCTCCTAATTAACTGCACCAGAGCAGAGAGAAATGAAGGCACAGCCATGGTTTCTCAGAACTTGCTTGATCCTAATGAGCCCCGTGCTGCATTTGATGCTGAGCCCTGGAACCTCAGGGCCTGAGAGGAGATTGCACAAACCTTGCCAGGAGTCAAAGTCAGAGGAAACACCCAAAGTGTCTCAAAGCATTAATGCGTCCCACTATGGTCAATCCCTAACACAAGCTCCTCATGAGGTCTGTAGAGGAGAGAACTGGAGGCCACGATTGCACAAAACCTCTCAGAGACTCAGTGTGGGATGGAAAATCCAAAGGAAAATCCAAAGTATCTTAAAAATCTTGAGTATCTCAAAGCATTACTGAGACACACTATGTGTCGGTGCAAAGCAATCAAGGGACTCATTAAAGCAGAGAATTGGAGGCCAGGATTGCACAAAAACTTCTCAGAAACTCAGTGACAAAAAGAAGTACTTAAACTAACCCTGAGTACCTTGAAGTATTAATAAACCCCACTGAGTGTTGTTACTGGCTAAGAATCCCATGGGACTCTGTGAAGCAGATAATTGGGGCCATGATTGCACAAACATCTAAGGATCAGTGTCAAAAAAAGTTCTGTAATAAACTTTGAGTACTCTGAATTATTAATAAACCCCACTGAGTGTTTTTACTGACCAAGAATCCCAAGGGACGCGTTAAAGCAGATAATTGGGTGCCATGATAGCACAAACTTTTCCAAAAGTCAGTTTTCAAAGGGAAACACCAAGTACCATAAAATAACTGAAGTACCTTGAAGCATTAATGAGCCCCACTGAGTGTTGTTACTGACAAAGCCTCTCAAGGGACTCATTAAAGCAGAGAATTGGAGGCCAGGATTGCACAAACCTCTCAGAGACTCCAAGGCAAAAGCCAAACCCAAAGTCCTTGGAAAAACCTGCAGTCCCTGGCAGCATGAAGGAGCCCCCCAGGGCCATTGCTGACCAAGGCTCCTTCCCCAGGGACTCCTTCCAGCACATCCTGGAGGCCACTGGCATGGGAGGGGGAT
This sequence comes from Acrocephalus arundinaceus, assembly GCA_021534815.1. Taxonomy (NCBI): domain Eukaryota; kingdom Metazoa; phylum Chordata; class Aves; order Passeriformes; family Sylviidae; genus Acrocephalus; species Acrocephalus arundinaceus. The sequence continues at coordinate 39,910 of JAJEOU010002759.1, forward strand.
GCTGAGGGCAGGACAAGGGGCTGACAGTGCCCAGCCTTGCTGGGGCTGTGCCAGGAGGCCCCAGGGCCTCAGGACAAGGTGTCTCCTCAGTGTCCTTGGTGGCACAGAGGCTGCTGTGGCCCAGGGCACCCAGACTTGGCTTCTCTTTGTCCCCACCTGTCATCACTGCCTGCAGTTCTCTGCTCTGCCTGGGGCCTGGGGACACTTTCTGTGTTGTGTCCCTCAGTGGGACCCATTAAAACTTCCAGAAACTTTGGAGTTGGCTTTAGCCTTGGAGTTCTGGAGAGGTTTCTTCATCTCCCTCTCAGGGACTGATGTTCAGGGCCTCAGCACAAAGCCCTGAGAGGGTCATTAAAGTCCTTGTGCTGTGTCTGTGCTGCTGAGCTGGGCTGAGCTCATCACTCAGAGGCAGCTCCTGGTAACCAAGAAGAGCTTAAAAACACATTTCTCTGGATGAGCAGCTTTTCTGCCAGCCCAGCAGGGCTGGGGCACTGCCTGCAGCCACCCCGGGCACAGCACACAGGCACACAGGGCTTCAATCACTCAGGGCTGGGAAGGTGCTGAGAAGGGACTGGGGGAGAATCACTGCCAGCCCTTGGCACAGGAACCTCTGGCTGCAGGACAATGCAGCTGCCGCTCCTGCAGTGATCTCCTCAAGCTGCAACATCCCAATGCCTACAGACTGTGTGAGTACATTCTCTGACGATCTCTTGTGTAGAGCAGCCAGGGGTGCCCAGGGCTTTGGTGCAGAGCAGGGTCCTGCAGCCCAGGGCGCTGTGCTGGCCCAGGGACTCTGCTGACTGCCAGGGACAGCTCTCAGCCAGCCCTGGGAGCTGCTGCCAGCACTGGGGGACAAGATCTGGGTGGAAAGAGACAGCTGGTAAGGCGTGGAAGTGTTCTCCTTGTGTGCTGAGGATGCTGCATTTTTCAGGACAGCTCCCAGCAAGACACTTAACTGCAGAACATTTCCATGTAGATTATACAGGGAGCACACCAAGGCAGGGGCTGCATAAAAAGGAAAAAATCCTCCTTTTTTAATCTTCTGCTCTGTGTTTCCTGGCATTGATATTGCAAATAGCTATTCATCTCCCAATTCAGGTTGAGAAAAAATAATGGTTTTCTTTCAGATCCTAATAAACCAGGCAGTGACAGAAATCAGCACAGGGTCCCTTGCAGGCAGCACCAGTGTTTCTTTTCCAGCCTCCTTTGGGTTGCTCTGACATTGCCATCAGAGCCTGCAGAGCCCGAGCTGGCCCTGGGCAATGCCTGAGCTGGGAGGGGTCTGCAGGGCAGAGCTGAGTCCCCAGGGCTGGGCTGGGCTGGGCTCTGGCAGCACTGGCAGGGCCCAGCCCTGGGCACAGGGAAGCAGCTGCAGGCAGGGACAGCTGCAGGCAGCAGAGCCCTGGGCAGGCAGTGGGGGGAAAGTGCCACCAAGCTGTGCTGGGATATTGAAAGTCCTCTCTAAACTGAACTATTCCATGATTACTTTTTATACAGATCCTCATCTCCAGCCACAGCAAATGTCCAACAGCAGCTCCATCAGCCACTTCCTCCTGCTGGCATTGGCAGACACGCGGCAGCTGCAGCTCCTGCACTTCTGCCTCTTCCTGGGCATCTCCCTGGCTGCCCTCCTGGGCAACGGCCTCATCATCAGCGCCGTAGCCTGCGGCCACCTCCTGCACAGCCCCATGTTCTTCTTCCTGCTCAACCTGGCCCTCACCAACCTGGGCTGCATCTGCACCACTGTCCCCAAAGCCATGCACAATTCCCTCTGGGACACCACGAACATTTCCTACTCAGGATGTGCCGCACAGTTCTTTTTCTTTTTTTTCTTTAGCACATCAGACCTTACCATCCTGACCGTGATGTGCTATGACCGCTACGTGTCCATCTGCAAACCCCTGCACTACGGGACCCTCCTGGGCAGCAGAGCTTGTGCCCACATGGCAGCAGCTGCCTGGGCCAGTGCCTTTCTCAATGCTCTCATGCACACGGCCAATACATTTTCGCTGCCCCTGTGCCATGGCAATGCCCTGGACAGTTCTTCTGTGAGGTGCCCCAGATCCTCAAGCTCTCCTGCTCACGCTACTACCTCAGGGAAATGTGTCTTCTTGCTGTTAGTGCCTGTTTAGTACTTGGCTGTTTTGTGTTCATTATTTTCTCCTATGTGCAGATCTTCAGGGCTGTGCTGAGGATCCCCTCGGAGCAGGGACGGCACAAAGCCTTTTCCACCTGCCTTCCTCACCTGGCTGTGGTCTCCCTGTTCCTTTGCACAGTCATGTTTGCCTGCCTGAAGCCCCTCTCAGTCTCCTCCCCATTCCTGGATCTGGCCCTGTCAGTTCTGTACTCGGTGGTGCCTCCAGCCCTGAACCCCCTCATCTACAGCCTGAGGAACCAGGAGCTCAAGGCTGCAGTGTGGAGACTGATGACTGGATGGTTTCAGAATTATTAAACTGCTGGCCAGATTTTTAAATCACTTTTAATAAAAGCCATATTTGATACTTTGTTTTGGTTAATTTTTGAAGGTTTTTTCCTTTTACCTTTTTTACTATTGTCTGCATAGAAATGTCAATATTTGTGCCATTTCTCATTTTGTTTCACTCCACCTTCCCTGTGGCCACAGACTGTGTCAATGAGACACTGCACTCTTGGTGGCTTTAAAGGAACTCAAGAATCTCCCAGCCAAGTTTTCTGCAGAGATCCCCCTTTGGTTCTCTTCCCTGCAGCTGCAGCAGCAATGTCTGTGTGCAGAGCTGGGGGCAGATCAGTGCTGGCACAGCAGCTGTGCCCAGCAGCAGCAGCAGCAGCCCTTGGTGTTGCCAGTGCTGCTGCCGTGGCCCTGCCCCGCTGCCCTGCTGGCCCTGGTGTTGCTGTAGGGCCTGAGTGCTCTCGGGGCCGGGCACAGTGCTGGGGGTGGCAGTGCCGGGGCTGCAGCAGGGACAGGCCATGGGCACTGCTGGGGCAGCGCTGATGCCTCAGGCCAGGCCCTGGGGGCTGCAGGCTCCTTGCCCAGGCTCTCTCCAGAACACTTTGCCCAGGCCAATGCTGAGCACAGAAAAGCCCCGGGAGCCGCCCCAGGCTGGCCGTGGGCAGGCTGGGGGCAAACAGCATGGCTGGGGCTCTGCACGGTGCCTGGGGGCAGCTGGGATCCTACTGGGAACACAATTGGAGAGGATGGGCCCATGCTGGAAGAGACTGGGATCATACTGGATCATACTGGCAGCAACTGGGACTGCACTGAGGGTGACTGGGAGTTGCTGTGAGCAACTGCAATCAGGCTGGAAGAAACTGAGGTCAACTGGGAGTGACTGGGGACATGCTGGGAGCAACTGGGATACACTGGTAGAGACTGAAACCACAGTGGGGGTAAATGGGAGCAGCTGTGCCCATGCTGGGGTCATACTGGGATCCTTTTGGAACCAGACTGGGAATGACTGGAAAGGGGCTGGCTGTGACTGGAACCATGCTGGTGGTGACTGGGAGCAACTGGGCTCAAACTGGGAGTGAACAGGCAGTCACTCAGGGCATGACTGGAATAATACTGGGAGTATCTGGAAGTGACTGGGTCATACTGGGGTGACTGGAACCAAACTGGGGGTGACTGGGTCTTTCTGGATCCATCCTGGGAGCCACTGGGATTGCAATGGGTTTGAACAGATCCTGACTGGGGGTTACTGGGAGCTACTGTTGGGAGGAAAATGTGGACACATTGGGAGCAACTGGGATCAACTGGAAGGGACTGGGACCATGCTGAGGGGACTGAGACCACAAGTGGGGCAACTGGGATCATACTGGGAGAAACCGTGACTACACTTGGGGAACCTGCCAGAAACTGGGATCATGCTGGAGGCAACTGGGAGTAACTGGGAAAGGCTGGGATCATTCTGAAGTAACCAGAACCTTACTGAGGAAACTGGGATGCACTGGAAGTGCCTGTAACTACACTGGGGACAATGGAACCACACTGGGAGGAACTGGGAACAACTGGAACTATTCTGACAGCAGATTGTATAACACTGAGGATTACTGGACTCCTCCTGGGATTGACTGGGAGAGGCTGTGAGCAACTGGAATCACACTTAAAGCAAATGGAAGGAAGTGGGAATGACTGGGAGCATGCTGAGGGTGACTGAGATATACTAGGGGAGACTGGGAGCCATGAGGATCATACTGGAGGCTACTGGGGTCTTGCTGGAATTGACAGGGATCAACTGGTATCGCATCATACTGGGAGTGACTGGAATCTGACTTGGATTATAGTGGGTGTTAATGGTGCCTTACTGGGAGCTCCTGGGAGCTACCAGGCCCATGCTGAGAGCCTACCGGGGATATACTGGGAGCAACAACTGGGAATGACAGGTGCATGCTGGTGACAACTGGGATGTCCTGGCAGTGACTGGGATAAAACTGGGGGCAACTAAACCACGCGGAGGTAACTGGGAGTGCCTGAAAATAACTACAAGAATGTTCAGGGCAGCTGGGATATCCTGGGAGTGCCTGAGACCATGCAGGTGGTGACTCAGACCACAGTGGGAGTCATTGGGAATGTGCTGGGGGGAACTGGGACCACACTGGGGGCAACTGGGGGCAAGTGTGCGTGACTGGGGCCTTGCTGGGAGAGACTGGCATCATACTGGACTCATTCTGGGATTGTACTGGGAGTTACTGAGGCTATACTGGGGCAAGTTGGACCACACTGGATGGAAGTGTGTGCAACTGGGAGCAACTGGGAGAAATTGGGACTTTGCAAGGGGCAAATTGCTGCATAATGGGGGATGACTGGCAGTGACTGGGGTCATACTGGGAGTGCCAAGGAAACTTGAACCACACAGAGGGGAGTGACTGGGCTCATACTGGGAGGTGCCACTTCTGGCACCGGGGCCTCCAAACCCCTTTCCTGGCCATTCCGCCCCTCCAGCCCCAGCACCCCTGCTGGGGTCCAGGCAATCCCAGGGGTCTGCACCTCTCAGTGTCCTCGCTTTGTGGTTCTAGGGGTCTCCTCTCTCTGGGGTCCCGCTTAGGTAAGCCGTGGATCTCCTGGGTCTCCCCAAACCCGGTGTCCCCCCACCCCCACTTGTCCTACACGGTCCCCACGTGGCCCCGGCAGAGCTCAGAGAGCCAGGCCCGGTAAGCCCAACCCCCACCGTGGGGGGACCCACATCCCCCTGACCTCTGCCAGGGCTCTGCCGCCACAACCACCAGGACTCCCAAAAACACCTCCCAGGGACCCCCTGATACTCCCCAAGGGGCATCTGTGTCTCGGCTTTGTAGCCCTGCAAGCTCCTGTTATAAATACATATTATATTATTGGCTTTTTGCAAATATTAACATGAATGCTATATGTATAACGTTGGAATAACTTTGCTGTATGAATATAGGTTTTTCTGCTATTAACAAATCTTAGAAATAGTAGTGTAATAAATATATATATATTTCTAAGGGTATAGCATAATATTAAAATGGAGACTATTGGATGTTAAAATGCTTTTTTTCATGTAGCTTACTCAGACAATGGTACAGATAATCAGGAAATTCCTCACATTTTTGGATTCTCCTATCTGGATGAAGACAACAGTGACAGTCACCAGAATCCCAAATGAAGAATTTATTGACCCTGTGTTATCAGGGAGTGCAAGGCAAGCAGGACGGAACCACAAGGAGCAATAAAATATTGATTTAATCTACAGGATGCAATCAAGGAAACTCAAAGATTAAAACCATAGAAAAGAACATCTAAACTCAAAGAAATGTTTGAATAATGTATGGTGGTCTATGAATATGCAACAGCCTGATGCATTTAAAGAGTGTTTCCAAGTAAGTAGGTGTGCTCTTGGCTGAATGCCAAGCACCCAGCCGAAATTTTTATTTAAACCATTTGCTTTTGTGTGTCTTATTGTCTTTGTATTAAACCCTTTTAATTTTACCAGAAACGTGAACCTTGTTTTTCACACTCCAAACATCCCCCCCAAAAAACCCAAACCCAGGCACCACCCAGATATTTGGAGTGATCTTCCGCTCCCTGGGCACCTGTGGGATGGGGGGTGATGGTCCCAGGGGACTGCGAGTTCAGGGAGTGCTGGATCTGTGGGGTTCTCCCTCTCCTCTTCTCCTCCTGCTTCCTGCTGCCGCTCTGCCTCTTCATCCCTCCTCCTCCTCCCCTCCCATTCCCCTTACATCTCACATCTTGCAGGAGGAGCAGGGATGGATCTGTGACAGGTCAGAATGTTGGGAGGAGGGGCTGTGTATCCCGGAAATGGCATCACTGGGAGTGACTGGTTTGTACTGGGATCATACAGGGACTGGGATTGCACTGGGTTTGTACTGACATCACACTGGGATCATACTGGGAGCAACTGGGCCCATGCGTGGGGAAACTGGGATCCCACTGAGGGAGACTGGGATCATACTGGATTCATACTGGGAGTCAGGAGCGTGCAGGGGGCAATTGAGGCCATGTTGTGGCAAATTGGGATATACTGGGAGTGACTGGGATCATGCTGAGGCTGACCAGGAGCAGCTGGGAGCAACTGGGATCATGTTAGGAGCAACTGGGAGGAACTGGGAGTGACTGGGTGCATGCTGGGGGTGACTGGAAGCAACTGGGCTTATACTGGGATGAACTGGGGCCATGCTGGAGGTGACTGGGATCATACTGGCAGTGAGTGTGACTACACTGAGGATGACTGGGAGTGGTTGTGAGCAAATGGGATCATGCTGGAAAGAACTGGGGTACACTGGGAGAGACTGGGAGTGACTGGGACAAAAGTGAGGGTGAAAGGGAGCAACTGGAACCATGTGGGGTTCAACTGGTTCATACTGGCAGTGACTGGGACCACACTGGGCTCATCTTTGGATCATACTGGGAATGACTGGACAAACACTGGGAGTACCTGAGAGTGACTGGGAACATACCCTGCACATCATCCCCCATACTGGGGATGACTGGGAGCATGCTGGGAGCAAATGGCATCATACTGGGACTGAGGGGGTTGATCTAGCTAGAGGCAACTGGGACCATACTGGGAGTGATTGGAAGGAAATGGTATTTTACCATAATTTTACTTAGATTACACTGGGAGTGCTGGCATGTGACTAGGCTCATACTGGAGCTTACTGGGCTCATATTTGCGTTGAAAGGGAGCAACTGGGATCACACTATGGGCTGCTGGGAGCAACAGAGAGAAACTGGGATCGTGCTGCAAGCAAGCTGGAGAAACTGGGAATGACTGGATGCATGCTGGAGGCAACTGGGATATACTGGACGTGACTGAGATCGTAGTGGGATAATAGGCACTTTACTGGGATCACTGGGAATGTCTGGGAATCACTATGGACATCCTGAGGGTATATATATACTGGGGTATACTGGGAGTGTCTGTAACCATACTGGGGATGACTGGGAACACACAGGGAACAATGGAGACTGTGCTGGGGAGCACTGGGAGTGAGTGGGAATGACTGAGTCTACACTGAGGGCATCTAGGCATGACAGGGATCATGCTGGGAGGGACTGGGATCATCTATGGAGTTACTGGGACTATACAAGGGGCAACTGGGATCACACTGGGTGGAACTGGGACAACACTGAGGGAGACTGGGATCATACTGGGAGTGACTGGAACCATGGCAATGGCCTGGGCTGGGTGATGTGGGGCCCCAGGGTGCACAGGGAGCTCTGTGACACTGCGGGGCCTGCTGGAACCAAGGGGACATTGTGACACTCTGGGCCCGCCCTGCCCATGGGGTGTTCCAGGAGCCCTGGGGTGCCCAGGGCAGCAGAGCAGAGCCCCTGGCTCAGGAGGCAGCAGCTCCCCGGGACAGCCTGGGCAGGCGGGCGGCAGGGAATTGCCAGGGAGAAGAGGAAGCCCAAGGCCCAGCCCCCCAAGGGCGGCACCAGCTGAGGGACGGGGCAGGAGGGAGCAGCCGCTGCTGGGATGGCACCGGGGCTCCCTAACACTGTGCTGAGGTTGTGGGACATAAGAGGGGGCTGTGTGACCTCACAGCGTTGTCTGTGTGACATCACAGACTGGGCAGTGGCATCACATGGGCTGTGTGACATCACAGGAGGCTGTATGACATCACAGCTTGCTGTGTGACATCACCAATGGCTGTGTGACATCACAGGGGGCTGTGTGACATCACAGGTTGCTCTGTGATATCACCAAGGGCTGTGTGACATCACAGGTTTATCTGTGACATCACCAAGGGCTGTGTGACATCACAGAGGGCTATGTGACATCATAGAGTTTGCTATGTGACATCACAGCCTGACCAGTGGCATCATCGGTGGTTGTGTGATGTCACAGGTGGCTATGTGACATCATTGTTTGCTGTGTTACATCACATACTGGACACTGTCACATTACAGGAGACTGTGTGATATCACAGGGGCTGTGTGAGGTCACTGGTGAGGTCACTCTGCCCCAGCCCCCCCTCACAGTTCCCCCCAGAGAAGTCCAACGCTGCTCATGCACAGCGGGATCCCCTGTCCCCCAGGTCCCCCCTGCCCCCAGTGCCACAGCCTCCCCCAGAGGATGTTTCACGAGATCAACCCCAGAGCCTGAGCCCCGGGGCCATTGGGGATGGGACAGGGGGACAGGGACACCCCAACAGTGTCCCTGTGTCTCCCAGGGCCAGAGCCTTCACCAGGGCTCCTTCACCCTGTTACGAACGAGGGCTTGAGAGCATTTAAAAAATCCCTGACAAGGGATCAGCAAACCCAGATTTAATATTAAGTGACAGCATGACAGAGTTCCTTGGCAAGTCACTCTGCTCCTGACTGGACATATCAGACATAGCAAGGAAATAAAGCAGCAACAAAATCAAACAAAATCCAGGCAATCGAACCACAAAAAGAACCAAGAACTGTCCCTGTGTGTGTGTGTGTCTTTGTCAGAAGGACAGTGAGAGCAAAGCTAAAAGGAATCCAGCCTAAAAGCTCCAACTCAGAGTACACAAACAATTGTAATTCCTTTTAATTATGTCCTTGAGAGAGTCGTTTGGGGGATGGGGGTCAGGGCTTGTCTGTCCTGCTTAGCACAGCCCAGGCAGGGCTTTCACAGCCACTTTGCACACCCCATTTCCCACCTGCACCCGCTGGGGCCTCTGCGTTCTGCTTGCCCAGCCCCAGGGACGCTCTCCTTGTCTGCTCATTCCCCCACGGTCTCTGGGCAGGGATGGCCTCAGTGGGGGCTGTGACATCTTCAGCCACTTGGAGGCTGCTGCTGGATTTGACTTCTGCAGAGGCTTGTTCAGCCTTGAGCTCTTCAGTTCAGGAATTCGGTGCTCCAGGGCTCATTAACATTGAGAACACCTCAACAGGCCAAGCCTCTGGGAATAATTTGATTAAGGTTTCCATATAATTTTGGTTAATAGGGCAGATTTTAGAAGTGTAATCAAAGTGATTATATATAGCAAGAAAGTGACAAAACATTTTTTAGGTCCTCTAGGGTTTTTTTTTCCTGTTAATACATTGATTTTTGCTCTCTACAACTGACACTGAATCCAAGTACCTCCTCATGCAGTTTGACTAGATATGAAAATCAAGACCCTTCATGGCTGACAAACAATCAGACTCTACCCCTACCTCCATCCCCTCCTTTCCCCCATCCAAGCCCTGGGACTCAGAGCAGCCTTGTGCAAATCTGAGCTCCTTCCACCCCAGGCTGGACCTGCAGCTTTCAGCTCCTTGTCTCCAACTCCCACCTGCTTTCCTTGGAGAAGGAGCTGCCCAAGACATGGAGGGATTTATTGTCAGCCAACAAAGCCAAGGAAAGGCACAGCTCCATCAAATGCAAAAGTCATTTTTCTGCTGGATATTAAATCCACTTTCCACAGCAGACAGTCTCAGACCAATGGAAAACACCTTCTGTTCCCAGCACAGATCCCAAGGTCCCCCCAAACTCTCCTTGCCCCTATTCTGCCAAGATTTGTTCTTTGCACACACGAGTCTCTCGCTGAAGTCAGGATCTCCCTCCATGTCCACAGGGAAGAAAAGAGAAAAAGTGGATGAAGAGCTCTCCTGTGTAGAGCCAAGGTCCAAGTACCACTGGAGTATCACAACTCACTGGGTTTGTGTCCTTTGGGGCTCAAGGACTGCTGAGACTCCAGGGCACAGAAACGTTTCTTGCCAACAAAAAGAGGTTGAACATGATAGAGTTTAATAACCATCACAGCTCCTCCCTCAGCTCTCTGTGATGTCCCAGCAGCATCTGACATGTCCACCATCCCCAAGGGATTTCTTTACAGGAATGGTTTTAGACAAAGACATAAGAAAAGGTAATTTCTGATAGATATAAACACAATTAAGATGATGACTAATGTAATATTTATTTGAACTTCTAAAAGATTGGGGAGCTCCCTGAAGCTCAAAGTATGAAACCAGTCATCTGGGGGCACTTGAATGACCAGAAAGATTCTGGAGGAGGAAACCTGGGAGCAGTAAAATGGACAGATCCAGCTGCTCTAGTGAAGAGATATCCTTAGATATGGCCATTTAAACAAGGGTAATGGAAATACCTGAAGGAAGAGGGAGAGGAAAAGATAGTGAATATTAGTGAAAAAGTAGAGGCAAAGATCAGTATTTCTTCTGCTATAAGAAGAAGAATCCAGTAGATCCAGGAAATTCCTTTTCCTGGTAGGGAATATTTACAACTTCTTAAAAGTACTCAAGTGAACCAGATAAGAAAAATGTGCTTGTTTATTAAAAAATTAAAAGGAATTAAAACCTGTGCCCCTCTCCAGGAAGACATCAGTTGTGTGCCCATGAACAGGCAGTGCCACTTGTGCCCTGAGGTGCCGAGCTGGGATTGGCATCTCTCAGAGAGGAGCTGAGGGAGAGCAGAGCATCTTGCAAGCTGCAGGTCCCTGACAGCCCCGCAGGGCTCCTGTCCCATCAACATCTGCTCTGCTCCAGTCTGAAACAGGAACCAGCATGGTGCCGGGATCATCAGAGAACTGAGGTGTGTGCTGGAATTCAATCCCCTCCCCATCCCACAGCAGCCCTGCCTTTCCCTCCTGCAGCCTTGGTCTCCAGCACAGCCGTGGAGGCTCTTTGGGCTCTGGAGTTTTCCTGCAGCCACCAAGGGCAGCTGAGCTGTGCCTTTGGCACAGTCAGGCCTGCCCAGCATTGCAGGCAATGCCCAGCAATTCCTTTTGTGTGCCTGGCCTTGCTGTCAGCCCCGGCAGCGGCTGCGTGGCCCCTTTGTGCGGCGCTGGCCCAGCCATGGTGCCACAGCCCCTGTGCAGGGCCAGGGCAGGACAGGAGCATTGCGGCTGGGAAGGGCCCCTGTGCCGTGGTGCCCACAGCAGCCTTGGGGCTCTGTGCCCCATGGCCTCCCTGCTGGGCAGCCTCTGCCAGCTCCTGCACAGCCCGGGGCACCTGTGGGCCTGCACAGACAGCCCTGCCCTGGGCTCTGCCAGGCTCTGGGCCAGCAGAGAGGCCACACAGGGCTGGCCATGGCTGGCAACAGGCCCTGAGCCCTGCAGGAGGATGGAACTGGGCCACAGCCAAAGTGCCCCACAAACCTGGGCTGAGCAGCCAGGGCTGGCAAGGGCTGGGGACAGAGGATGGTGCTGCCAAATGTCCTGGGCCCCCTCCCTGCTCTGGCCATGCCACCAAGGGCACAGAGCAGCCTCCTCTCTGGGCCCCTTGCCTGTTTTCAATGCCTTCCCCAGGCGCTGGCCCTGCCCCACAAGGCCTGGGCTGAGTCCTGCCCCTGCACGCTCACCCAGGCTGAGATGGACACTGATGCTTTCTCTGCCAGGCTCTCTCAGCCCAGCCCAGCTCCCTCCAAGCTCTGCCAGCTGCCCTGAGCTCTGGGCAGCACCAAGGGCCTCTCCCCAGCACAGCCCAGCCGCCTCTGGCCCCACAGCTCTGCTCAGGCCAGGCTGCTCTGGGCAGGGGCCCCACGGCCTCAGCCCCTGGCAAGGGCACAGCAGCAGCTGCAGCTCAGACAGGGCTCAGCCCCAGCCATGGGGAAGGGGCTGGGCCAAGGGAAAAGGAGGCTCCCTGTGTGCCCTGCTCCCCTCTGGCTGAGGTGCTGAGAGCTCTGCAGCCCCTGCTGCCATCCATTCTGCCCAGGCCAGCACAACAGCCGCAGCCTTGGGGCCCTCCAGAGCTGTTCCTGCTGCAGGCCCAGGGCCCATGGCAAAGCTGGGGCAGCCAGAAAGCTGTGCCCATTTCTGTTCATTGCTGCTTGGATGAGAATGGATCCCAAGCCCCTTGGAGGTTGCTTATGAATTTCACTCCTCCAGAGGCC